>RYFJ01004117.1:0-145567 GCA_003991445.1 Oryza meyeriana var. granulata | reverse complement strand
TACTGACAATTTCTCACTAAAGTAATCGCAACAGGACTTACCCCTCTTGAAGAACACCCAATCCCAATTCCACTTGGCATCACATTCAAGTTCGAAAACCTTACCAAAAATAGGGAGTTAGGGTAGCGGTGCATGAGTCAACTTCTCTTTGAGCAAATGAAGGCTCTTCTTGTGCTTGTCCCCATCACAAATGGGAATGCCGTTCCTTGTTAGCTCATTCATGGGGCTGCAAATGTGCTGAAATCTTCTCACAAATTTGACGATACAATCCTTAGCAATACCCCTACGAAAAACTCCGACCTGTGTAACCGTTTTAGGATCGGCCAAGCTCTTGATCGCTTCAATCTTGTCTCATCACACTTCAATTCCCTATGGGGTCACAACATTAACAAGAAACGAAACTCGTTCCATGCAAAAAAGCGCACTTCTCGAGCATACCGACACGAACGTGTCATTCTTACTTTAAAGCGATAAAAAACAGCACGTAAATGTTCCTTATGTTCATCTAAAGACTTTGGTATAAATCCGTATATCATCAAATAAACACCACACAATCTACCGAATAGAAAGTGCTTAAAACTTCACTTCATGAGTCGCGAATAACAGTAGAAGGGGCATTGTTAAACCAAAAGCATTAACTAACCATTCATAAAACTTAAATTTGTTTTTAAACGCAGTCCTTCCATGTCGCTTCACCCAATTCATTCTAATTGTTGTGGTATCCACTACGCACAGGGCTACTTTAGTGAACACAAACAGAGCCACTTAATTCATCTAGCATATCATTTCTAACCTAGGAAATAGAGATGACGATATCTAATAGTTATGTTGTTAATGCTCTACAATCCACACACTACGTATGACCCATCTTTCTAGGCACAAAATAACAGCAATAGCACCAGAAACTAAGACCTCTCACGACATAGCCTTGTCAAGCAAATTTTGCACTTGACGCAATTTCTTGTCGTCTTCGGGATTGGTTCCTGTGAGCGGCCACACGGTTTGGCAATGGCAGCTCCCCGGGATCAAATCAATTTAATGCTCAATTCCTCTCATAGGTGCGTAGCCCCGGGGGTATATATTTTCACTTGAAAATACATCAACAAACTCCTACAAAAAGCTTACAATTGCACATGGCAAAGATGGAGGCGATCCTCAAGTGCTAAAGAAAGTATCTCTTGTTAAATCTTATAGCAAGCCAAATTTAGTACTCATGTGCAATTAACTCAAAATTTTCATTTAGTAGCTAACATGGAAGCACTTTGATCGAGGACATTCACTTCGTTAGATACGCCCTAACAACCTCCTCATGTTGAACAAGATGTGACACAGATCAAAGGACCAATTACTCGCGCACGTGCCCGTCAACTTAATCGCCAGGTGAATGCGTTCCTAAGCTTACATAGAAATATTTCTACGAATGGCATGCTATTTAATTCTTGTGATAATTTATTGTTATTAGGAACCTGGGAGAATACCATGGAGAATAGTTCAAGAAACCAAATATTAAAGTGGAGACAACAAGTACAAGTAAACTCCTATTCCCGAGACCGATTCAGTTTCGGGCTGGGAGACAACGTCAACTTTAAACGGCCATAACTTTTGATCCAGAAGGAGTTACAGGGCCTACAAGTACTTGTTGGAAAGCTTATGAAGTCTACTTTCAGATGGTTTTGGTTTCATGCCAAAATTCCTCTTGAGCTGTCCAGAATAATCAAAACAAGTTATGTCATTTTTCCTGTCCAAATCAGTTTGGGTCTTTGGGCTTTGTATTTGTGTCGTAGGCTAAACCTATGAGGAGTGCGCCCCTCACAGGGCAAACCCTCACCCTAGGACATCCTAACTCATATATATTCAGTAGCCACCACCGTTTAGATGGGTTTTGCTTAGATTAATCTATCTGTGAACAGTTTCGCCATTTATCGGCTTGTGAGACCCCAACTTCGAGAGTATAATCATTCATCTGCAAGTTGAGTTGTAATCTTCCTTGTTCTTGCTTGTGTTCGTCGATTTGCATGCAGGGATTAGCCTACGTGGCGAGGTCAACCGGGCAGCGCACGGTTGATAACAAGATGAGTCGTGGTGCTGCGATTGCAGGGTTCAGGTCTTGATGATCAGAAGCCGGATCGTGAGTGTCAATTCTCCACCAAATCGAGAGTTATCCTTACCTAACGGAAGATCAGGCACCCCGTTGCCATCAAGTGGTATCAGAGCGAAGGTTGCCCGTTAGGTATCATTTTTTTCGTCCTGTTTCAATATTTGTTTCCTATACCTAGAGTCCAGAAAAGCCACAAAAACAAAATTGGTAGTCATAGGTTCTTTTCCCTGTCCTACAACCACGTTTAGCCTTTTTGCATAATTCTGTTTCAGAGTCCGTAGTGTT
This sequence comes from Oryza meyeriana var. granulata, assembly GCA_003991445.1. Lineage (NCBI taxonomy): Eukaryota > Viridiplantae > Streptophyta > Magnoliopsida > Poales > Poaceae > Oryza > Oryza meyeriana. Next base: position 143,184 of record RYFJ01004117.1, on the reverse strand, counting down.
GAGTTTGTGTCCTAGGTCGAGTTCGGTTGCTAGCTTAGATTGTGTTTGAGTCCAATTCCTGATTCATCCATCGCACCCCCACAAACCCTCGGCACCGCCACCATTGTCTTTGTTTTCCTATCTACTAACCATCTTGTACCAGTGTTGGTCATTGTGTGTTCTGTGTTAGTGTCATATATCACGTCCTTTGACCACCCCTACACCTTCATCCACCTCCCCAGCAGCCACTGCCACCATATCATCCCTGGTTTCACTACCTGATTCTGAATCAGCCTCCACCAAAACACTGATACGGAGGACTCTTCTTGAAACAGCCATAATTTTCGCATACGGACTCGGAATCAGGCAAATATGTAGTCTACGTACATCTACGAAAAATTTCCCATCCGCTACTCCCCACTTTGTTGGGTTTGCCAAAATTAGTTTTTCAAAATTCAGGCCGGAAAATTGGGTATCTGCACTTCAAAGTTCTAGAACGCTTTTTAAAGCACACTCGTGTATTTCTACAGGCTACATCTTATATCAAATTGAGCTGCCACCTCTTGAGGTTGCTGTTCCTATTCTCCTAATTGAGAAAAAAATATCAGAAAAATAAAAGCAAAATAAAAAAGGGTGTAAAAGAAAAAAAAAGAAAAGGAGAGGAGCACATAGGACACACCAGGGAGCCAGCTGTGTTGTTTTGTGTTGTGTTTTGCCTTGTCCTTATTTCCTTGCTGCTGTCCTTTCATACTTGCTTGTCTCCCTTGTTTTATCACATCTGGTTTCGAACGCGTTTAGGCCAGCAACTAGGACAAGTGCTTTGGATATTTATTCAGCATTACTATCTGTTATTGAATTGTGTGCCACTAACATTTTTGGGCCTCCCAAGCTCCACATATATACTTCTGGTCAACACGGTCTCGACCCTTGCAATCGCTGGATCACACCCTCAAGGTATCACGAACTAGCCACCGGTTGTACCATCCTTTGCTCGCTATTCTCAGAACCTTGTAAGAGCTCGGTAAGGTGCTTCCATTTGCGAGTGTCCACTATCCTTGCATAGTAGTAGTTCATAGGGATAATACTTTTGTGCTGTTTGTTTCCTATTTTCTACTAACCATGGTAGGTGAGGTGAATGATTTCGCTGATTGTGCTTCAAAGGAGGAGATCGTTAAGCTGGATCAGAAGATTGAGGAAAATGTAGCTGCCTTGAATGCTATGTGGGAAGACCTCCAGGCTATGATAGGGAGCATTGCCACCCTCACTAACAGCATCGAGTAGTTGGCAGCAAACCATCACCCACCACCACTTGTTGACGATGACGGAGGTAATGAAGAGGAGGAAGCCGACAATAGTGATGCACGCACTGAACGTCGTGACGAGCGCCTACGACAACAGCTGCGATTCAACCGGCAAGGTATGGGAGGTAACCGCCACCAAGGGCGAGGTAACGATGATCCCTTTGCTAAAATTAAATTTACCTTGCCTTCATTTTCTAGAAAATATGACCCTGAAGCTTATTTGGGTTGGGAGATGACCGTAGAGCAGAAATTTAATTCCCATTTAGTTCCTGAAATTCATAGGGTTAGGCAAGCAACTAGTGAGTTCAAGGACTTTGCTATTATCTGGTGAAATGAACTAGTTAAAACTAGCCTAGAACCTAACACATGGGAAAGATTGAAGCGAGCTATGCGGAGTAGGTTTATTCCTCCATCCTTCAAACGTGATTTGAGAAATAAGTTGCAACGCTTAGACCAAGGAGAAAAATCTGTAGAAGATTACTTTCAGGAGCTACAAATAGGAATGTTGCGTTGTGAGGTAGAGGAGGATGAGGAGGATAAGATGGCTCGTTTTTATGGGGGGTTGAGACGTGAAATTCAGGACATTATTCAATATAAAGAATACAATTCTCTTAACCGATTGTTCCATCTAGCTATATTAGCTGAACAGGAGTTGAAGGGAAGGCAGTCAATGAGAAGGAACAATTGGGGAAGCACGTCTACATCGAGGCCTTCCATTGGGCAAGGCAAAAGTGTCCCTATTCGGAGTTCTACGCCTTCCACCAATAGGGCACCAGCAGCGCCATCTTCATGAGCTACCGAGGTGAGTAAATCTGTTCATGTACAGGCACCCGCAAAAAACGCATCATCGGTTGCTTCTACGGGACGAACGAGGGATATCCAATGCTTCAAGTGCAAAGGGATGGGCCATGTGCAACGTGATTGCCGAAATCAGAGAGTTCTCATTGCTACCGATGATGGTGAGTACACTAGTGCTAGTGATGTTGATGATGAATTAGCACATGGCACTAACAATGCAGGTGATGAAGATGAGAGCGATGAGGATGTGGAGCACATAGGTGCGGAAGATACAAGCAAGTACTTGAGCATTGTAGCACAACGGGTGCTAAGTGCTCAAATGGAGAAGGCGGAGCAAAATCAACACCACAATTTGTTCCAATCAAGGTTCGTGGTTCACAATAGAGCATGCCGTGTTGTCATTGATAGCGGCAGTTGTAGCAACCTTGCTAGTTCAGATTTGGTTGACAAGCTAGGTTTGCCTACACAACCACATCCACGGCCTTACTACATCCAATGGTTCAACTCTTGTGGTAAGTTGAAGGTAAGTAAAGTTGTAAGAGTGCAATTTTCTGTTGGAAAGTACCATAATAGTGCAAATTTTGATGTCGTGCCTATGCAAGCATGTTTTTTGTTTTTGGGTAGGCCTTGGGAATATGATAGAGATGTGCTGCACCGTGGTAGAACTAACACGTACACTTTCACACATAATGGCAAAAAGATTGAGTTGCTACCAATGACCCCTGCTGAAATTTTGAAGGACGATATAGCACGTGCTGAAAATAAATCTAAGTCTGAAAATCAGCAAGTAGCTAAAGATGTGTTTCCACCTAAAAAGGAGAAAAAAGAGCCACCAGTTAGGAAAGACACACTTAAGTTGAAAGGAGCTTCCATGTTAGCTACTAAATCTGAGATTTCTGAGTTAAATATTAATGAATCTATTTGCTAAGCTTTGGTTTGCAAGGAAACTTTCTTTACACTTGAGGACTTGCCTCTTTCTTTGTCACGTGCTATTACTAACCTTTTGTAGGAGTTTGCTGATGTATTTCCAAGTGAGATACCCCCAGGGCTGCCACCTATGAGAGGAATTGAGCATCAAATTGATTTGATCCCGGGAGCTGCGTTGCCAAACCATGCACCGTACAGGACCAATCCCGAAGAGACTAAGGAAATTCAGCGTCAAGTGCAAGACTTGCTTGAAAAAGGGTATGTACGTGAGAGTCTTAGTCCTTGTGCTGTTCCTGTTATTTTGGTGCCTAAGAAAGATGGGTCATGGCGCATGTGTGTGGATTGTAGAGCCATTAACAACATAACTATTAGATATCGTCATCCTATTTCTAAGTTAGATGATATGCTTGATGAATTAAGTGGCTCTGTTGTGTTCTCTAAAGTAGACTTGCATAGTGGATACCACCAAATTAGAATGAAATTGGGTGATGAATGGAAGACCGCATTTAAAACTAAATTTGGTTTGTATGAGTGGTTAGTAATGCCTTTTGGTTTGACTAATGCTCCTAGTACTTTTATGCGACTCATGAATGAAGTTTTACGCACTTTCATTGGTAGATTTGTGGTGGTTTACTTTGATGATATACTTATTTTCAGCAAGTCTTTAGATGAATATAAGGAACATTTACGTGCTGTTTTTAATGCTTTGAGAGATGCACGTTTGTTGGGTAACCTCGCGAAGTGCACTTTTTGCATGGAGCGAGTTTCTTTTCTTAGTTATGTTGTGACTCCACAGGGAATTGAAGTTGATGAGACCAAGATAGAAGCGATCAAGAGTTGGCCGACTCCTACATCGGTCACACAGGTGCAGAGCTTTCTTGGGCTAGCTAGATTCTACCGCCGCTTTGTGAGAGATTTCAGCACCATTGCCGCACCCATGAATGAGCTCACAAAGAAAGACGTTTCTTTTCGATGGGGACAAGCACATGAAGACGCCTTCAATTTGCTTAAAGAGAAGTTAACTCATGCACCGCTACTCCAACTCCCTAACTTTGGTAAGATTTTTGAGCTTGAATCTGATGCAAGTGGGATTGGGATTGGAGGTATGCTTATTCAAGAAGGTAAGCCAGTTGCATATTTTAGTGAGAAGTTGTCAGGACCTAGTTTGAACTATTCAACCTATGATAAAGAATTGTATGCTTTGGTTCGAACATTAGAGACTTGGCAACATTATCTATGGCCAAAGGAATTTATCATACATTCTGATCATGAGGCTTTGAAACATATTTGAAGTCAAGATAAATTGAATAAACAACATGCTAAATGGGTAGAATTTATTGAGTCGTTTCCATATATCATTAAGTATAAGAAAGGCAAAGACAATGTGATTGCTGATGCTTTATCTAGGCGCTATACTATGTTATCTCAACTTGATCATAAAATTTTTGGATTGGAGACAATAAAAGAATTATATGCTACTGATTTGGACTTTAAAGAAACTTATGATCACTGTCGAGAGGGGAGAACTTGGAATAAATATGTGTTGAATGAAGGATTGTTGTATCGAGCTAACAAATTATGTGTTCCTGCAAGCTCTGTTCGTCTTTTGTTTTTGCAGGAAGCGCATGGAGGTGGATTGATGGGACATTTTGGAGTGAAAAAGACAGACGATGTGCTGGCCACTCACTTCTTTTGGCCGAAAATGCGGCGTGACGTTGAACGATATGTTGTACAATGCAGCACTTGTAACAAAGCTGAGTCCTGTCTTAATCCACATGGTCTTTATATGCCTCTACCCGTCCCTTGTGCTTCTTGGGAAGACATTTCTATGGATTTTTTTAGGATTACCGAGGACAAAGAGGGGGAGGGATAGTGTCTTTGTTGTTGTTGATAGATTTTCCAAAATGGCTCATTTTATTCCTTGTCATAAAAGCGACAATGCTACCAAAGTTGTTGATTTGTTTTTCAGGGATGTCAGTCGACTACACGGTGTGCCCAATACAATTGTTTCAGATTGAGATACCAAGTTCTTGAGTTATTTTTGGATGACGTTGTAGAGGAAATTAGAGACAAAGTTACTTTTTTCTACAACTTGCCACCCCCAAACCGATGGACAAATGGAGGTGGTGAATCATACTTTGTCAGCGATGTAGCGGGCTGTTTTGAAGAATAATTTGAAAATGTGGGAAGAATGTCCTCCACATGTGGAGTTTGCCTACAACCGTTCGTTGCACTCCACCACAAAGATGAGCCCATTCCAGGTGGTATATGGCTTTAACCCACGTGCTCCAATTGATTTATTGCCTTTACCATTTTCAGAAAAAGTGAATTTTGATGCTAAGACACGGGCTGAATTTGTGCTTAAGTTACATGAGACCACTAAGGAAAATATTGAGCGTATGAATGCAAAGTATAACTTGCTGGTAGTCAAGGTAGAAAGGAGCTTATTTTTGAACCCGGTGATCTTGTTTGGTTACACTTCAGAAAGGATAGGTTTCCTACTTTACGCAAGTCAAAATTATTGTCTCGAGCTGCTGGTCCTTTTAAAGTTCTTGCGAAGATAAATGATAATGCATACAAGATTGATTTGCCTGCAGATTATGGTGTGAGTGATGTTTTCAATGTTGCTGATTTGAAGCCTTACTTAGGTGAAGAAGATGACCTTGAGTCGAGGATGACTCCAAATCAAGAGGGGGAGGACAATGGTGGCGGTGCCGAGGGTTTGTAACCTAAGTGTATCGTTCTTAGAATGTGGGTCCTTTTTCTCCTTCTTTGGCGGAAAAACATCTTTAGCTACTTGCTAATTTTCAGACTTAGATTCATTTAATCTCCTCTCATTTTCAGCACGTGCTACATCATCTTTCAGAATTTCAGCAGGAGTCATTGGTAGCAACTCCATCTTCTTACCATTGTGTGTGAAGGTGTAAGTGTTAGTTCTACCATGGTGCAATACATCTCTATCATATTCCCAAGGCCTACCCAACAGCAAAGAACATGCTTGCATATGCACAACATCAAAATTTGCACTATCATAGTAATTTCCAACAAAAAATTGCACCCTCACAACTTTGCTTAGCTTTAACTTACCACAAGAGTTGAATCATTGGATGTAGTAAGGCCGTGGATGTGGTTGTGTAGGCAAACCAAGCTTCTCAACCAAATCAGAACTAACAAAATTGCTACAACTCCCACTATCAATGACAACACGACATGCCTTATTATTGACCACAAACCTGGATTGGAACAAGTTATGGCGCTGATTTTGCTCCGCCTTCTCCATTTGAGCATTTAGCACCCGTTGTGCTATAGCGCTCAAGTAGTTGCTTGTATCAGCAGCACCTATTTGCTCCACACCGTCATTGTTGTGGTCTTCATCTCCTGTTTGGTTAGTGGCATCTACTAATTCTTCTTCAACATCATTGGCACTAGTGTAGCCACCATCATCTATAGCAATGAGAACTCTCTGGTTCGAGCAATCACGTTGCACATGTCCCATCCCTTTGCACTTGAAGCATTGGATATCTCTTGTTCGCCCCGTGGAAGCAACCGATGATGCACTTTTTGCGGGTGCCTACGAACGAATAGATTTACTCACCTCGGTAGCACGGGATGTTGGCACCGATGCCTCTGATCGCACCCAATTGGTGGAGGGTGTAGAAGTCCGAACAATGGTGGGGATACTTTTTCCGGGCCCAAAGGGAGACCTCGATGTAGACGTGATGCCCCAATTGTTCCTTTTTATTGGTTGTCTTCCCTGCAATTCCTGTTCAGCCAACATAGCTAGATGGAACAATTAGTTAATAGGATTGTATTCTTTATAGGCAATTATGTTCTGAATTTCACGTCTCAATCCCCCATAGAACCAAGCCATCTTATCCTCCTCATCCTCCTGTACCTCACAACGCAACATGCCTATTTGTAATTCCTGAAAGTATTCTTCTACAAACTTATCACCTTGGTCTAAGCGTTGCAACTTTTTTCGCAAATCTCGTTTGAAGGATGGAGGAATAAATCTACCCCGCATAGCTCGCTTTAGTCTATCCCATGTGTCAGGTTCTAGGCCAGATTTAACTAGTTCACTCCACCAAATAATAGCAAAGTCCTTGAACTCACTAATTGCTTGCCTAACCCTATGAATTTCAGGAACTAGATGGGAATTAAATTTCTGCTCTACTGTCATCTCCCAATCTAAATAAGCCTCAGGGTCATATTTTCCAGAAAAGGAAGACAAGGTAAATTTGACTTTAGCAATAGGATCATCATTACCTCGCCCTTGGTGTTGGGTGATGGTTTGCTGCCATTTACTCGACGCGGTTAGTGAGGGTGGTAATGCTCCCCACTATAGCCTAGAGGTCTTCCCGCATAGCATTCATAGCAGCTACATTTTCCTCAATCTTCTGATCCAGCTTAGTGATCTCCTCTTTTGAAGCACAATCAACGAAATCATTCACCTCACCTCCTGCCATGGTTAGTAGAAAATAGGAAACAAATAGCACAAAAGTATGATCCCTATCAACTACTAGTCTATAGAACACACTCTCAAGTGTCTTACCGTGCTCTTACAAAAATTTACCACTTGAAGCAGGCGGTACGACTCGGAGAGGTGGGATGTTTGACGATGGCAGGGGTGCAATTGCGAGGATCAACCTGTACTGACCAAAAGTGTGTGGATCTCGGAAGGCAGTGTATTGTAGCAAGGGTTAGCAAAATTCAATAACAGAATAGCAAAGCTGAATAAGAAGCCCAAATACTTGTCACAATCGTTGGCCAAGACACGTCCTTAGGACTAGTATAAGCAAGCAAGAGTAAGAAACAAAGGAAACTAGGACACAAAGCTATAGATACACAAGACCCAGAACAGAGAACCACACACTCTCCACTTCTCTCTATCTTTTCTTTTTTTTCTCTCTCTCTTCTCTTTCTTCCTTTTTTTTGATATTTTTTCTCAACTAGGAGTACACAAGAAGCAATCAAAAAAATTGGCAACTCGATATGATGCACGGAGTGGCCCTAGAAAAACAAGCAGGAGCTCTAAAAAGCGTGCAGGAACTTTGGGGCTCGAAAACTCAGTCTTGCAGGCCAAATGTTGCAATTTTAGATCGGTCGAACCCGACAAAAGTTCGAGGAGAAGCGGATGTAAAATTTTCTGTAGATGTCCGCAGATATAAAATTTGCCCGATTTCGAGTCCATATGCAAAAGGTATGGCCGTTTTACGGAAGGAGACACAGAACATGTCTCTCTGCCACACAACTCATATATTCAGCTAGGGCAAAAATTTGAAGATAGGTTAAGCGCTGCTGACAAGAAGACTAGCGATGTAGGGCGATTGACACAAGGTGGCTTGCGGCCTATCTACATGGCTTGCGAAGCGGGTTATTAGCACAAGGCGGTTGCAAAACGAAACCGAGTAGAACCCGATCTCTCAATGTAAGCTCTCATGCAACGTAACTGCTCGAACTAGATACCATGAACGTGACTCTAAACTAGGGACCAAACTCGATCTAGGACTCAAACTCAACAAAGCAAAGCTAAAATTAAACTTGCAAAGGCACAAAGAGGTTTGGACAGCGGAAAACAAGGACTACGATGAATACGATGCTTTTTTTTATTTTTCTGGACTCTAGGTAAAAGAAACAAAGATGGATAGATGGGAACAGATAATACCTATCGGGCAACCTGTGCTCTGATACCACTTGATACGAGACTAGTGCTCGACCTTCCGATAGGTTTTATTTGGCGACGTGTGGACGTTCACGTTTTGAAGCTTCCGATCAGTGGATCGTCACCTCGCATTCGCTATACCCACGCGTCTTGTCGTTATTGGCCACGCTCTCACGCAGTCTACCTAACCACGAAGGTTTTGCTCCTACAAACAATCGAAAAAATTTGCAAGAACAAAGAAAACACAACCCGAATTGCAGATGGATGTTTAGCACACAAAGTTGGGGTTCCACAAACCAATCTAGATGGCGAAACTACAATGGCAGAATAATCTAAGCAAAACCTAACCCTAACTCGACAACTTCTACTGAATATATAGGGTCTAGGGTTGGCCAAGGACCCTAGGACGCATCCCTAATGGACTCTGACACGATACAAGACCCAACGGCCCAAAAGACAGTGGCGTAGCACCCTGACAGATTCTGGATGCTGACTTGTTCAGATGATTACTATTGACTCAGAAGGAATTTTGATATGAGACTAGATCCATTAGAAAGGTGGTCTCGTTAGCTTTCCGTACATATCTTGAACGTCAAAAACAGAGTCCGGATGAGATCTACATGGACCACAAGAGTCTGAAATACATATTTACCCAGCCTGACCTAAACCTCCGTCAAAAAAGGTGGCTGGAGTTGATTAAAGATTATGATGTGGCAATACACTACCAACCGGGAAAAGCCAATGTCGTATCAGACGCCCTGAGCAGGAAAAGTTACTATAACACTGCTCGAGCAAAGACGTTGTGCAAGGAAATGCAGCATGAGTTTGAACATCTAAATCTGGGCATTGTTGACCCTGGATTTTTGGCAGCCCTAGAGGCCCAGCCCACACTCCTCGATCAAGTTCGTGAGGCATAAGAGAATGATCCAGAGATTAAAGAACTCAAGAAGAACATGAGAGTTGGAAAAGCCCAAGGATTCATGGAAGATAAAAACGGGATAGTCTGGATGGGAGAACAGTTGTGCGTCCTAGAAAACAAGGAACTCAAAGACTTAATACTCTGGGAAGCACATGAGACGCAGTACTCCATTCATCCCAGAAGCACTAAAATGTACCAAGACCTCAAGACAAAGTTTTGGTGGGCCAGCATGAGAAGATAAATCGTGGAATTTGTGGCACTTTGAGATGTGTGTCAGCGAGTCAAAGCAGAACACCAATGGCCTGCAAGACTTTACAACCACTCAGAGTCCCAGAGTGGAAGTAGGAAGAGATCAGGATGGACTTCATCACCGGTTTGCCCCGCACATTTTCAAGATACGACTCGATCTGGGTGATCGTGGATAGGCTCACCAAGGTCGCCCATTTTATCCCAGTGCATACAACATACTCGGGCAAGAGGCTGGCAGAACTCTACATGGCCTGCATAATGTGATTACACGGAGTACCCAAGAGGATTGTATCCGACCGCGGTAGCCAGTTCACTTTCAAGTTCTGGCAGAAGCTGCAAGCAGAACTAGGAACTCGACTGAACTTCAGCATAGCTTACCATCCACAAACGGATGGGTAGACTGAAAGAGTCAATCAGATATTGGAGGATATGCTAAGGGCTTGTGCGTTGGATTTCAGTGGGACTTGGGATAGGAGCCTGCCCTACGCGGAGTTCTCGTATAACAACAGCTATCAGGCCAGCCTGTAAATGGCACCGTTTGAAGCTCCGTATGGCAGGAAGTGCCGTACGCCTCTCTTCTAGGATCAGATAAGCGAACGCCAGGTTTTCGGGACCGATGCACTCAAAGAGGCGGAAGAGAAAGTGGCCATTATCCGAGAACGATTAAAAACAGCTCAGTCAAGACAGAAGAGTTACATCGATAACCATCGTAGAGATCTGAGTTTCGAGGAAGGAGACTATGTGTACCTTGGCGTCACACCACTCTGCGAGGTACACAGGTTCCAAACCAAAGGGAAGTTAGCCCCACACTTCGTAGGACCCTACCAAGTGCTAGCTCATAAAGGCGAAGTTGCATACCAGTTGGATCTTCCAACGTCAATAGCAGGTATACACGATGTGTTCCACGTGTCACAACTGAAGAAATGTCTGAGGGTACCAGCAGAACAGGCCGATCCGGAGCAGGTCGAGATCCAGGAAGACCTCACCTATGTGGAAAGGCCAATTCGGATCTTGGAGATCAGTGAAAGGAAGATCCAAAGCCAAGTGATCAGGTTCTACAAGGTACAGTGGAGCCATCATTCAGAGGAAGAAGCCACATGGGAACGAGAGGATGAATTGAAGTCCGCCCATCCACACCTCTTCGCTAGCACATCCGAATCTCGAGGACGAGATTCCGTTTAAGGGGGATAGGTTTGTCACACCTAGAATTTTCCCCTTAAATAGAGCCACACAAAATATATTAAAGAAAAAACCTCAAAGAAATTATTTTAAAAGGCCAAGGGAATTAATTAAATAAGTAAAATGCAAAATAATAAATTATCATGGCTGGGAATATTTTTCCTATATTCTCCTTGCCAAAATACACTAACAGGAATTTTACTGGAATTTTTAGAGCACTGAAAGTATTTTTAATAAATCAAAACAAATTATCAGAATTAAAATCCTTTTGAAATCTCTTTTTCTTTTCTTTTTTCTTTCCCTTTCTCCTTTTCTTTCTTTTTCTTCCTACCAGGCCGCCGGCCCAGTCCTGTTCCTCGGCCTACCGTGGCCCATGCCGCGCACGCCTCCCTGTGGACCCTACCTGTCAGCCGTGCACCGCGCGCCCCTCCTCTCTCTCCCTCTGTCACGTGGGGCCCGCCGGTCAGTGTCTCCTCACCCACGCCCCGCTTGCCCCCCTCACTGCCTATCGGGGCCCGCCTGTCAGCTTACTTATCCACGCAAACCCCCTCTCTCTCTCTCTCTAGATCCAGGCCCCGCCTGTCAGGGAGCCGTTCCGTCCCTCCGCTCTCCTCCCACTGACGTGTGGGACCGGGGCCCACACGCCAGACCCGTCTTCAACCTCCGGCCGAATCAGCCGGAGGGGATCCACTCGCCCCCGCCGTGCGATTCCGCCTCGGCCTACGATCTCCAGCCCTCACACGTGGTTCAAACGACGCGGATGCAGTCGCCTATCCGTTCCCCCACTCCTCCGCTTTCTTTGCGCATGCCCATGGACGAATTTCGCCGATCCCGCCATCGCCGCACCCCACTTTCCCATGAAATTCGGCCAACCCGGCCACGAACTCCCACAGCCGAGTACATATAAACCTTTCCCGAGCTCCGCCCTCACTTTCCCCCCAGTTACCCCCATTTACCGAGTACCCTAACCCCCTCCGTGCCGAGTTCCCGAACCGCCGCGGCACTCCGCCGACTCCAGTCGCACATCGCCGTCGCTACAGCTGTCGCCGACTACAGCGCTCGTGCTCGCTTCGCCGTGCCCCGTTGCGTCCTGTTTCGCCGTCGGCTGCCTCGGATTCCCGCCAGAACTCCATCCTCTCCATCGTCCCTTTCAGTAAGCCTCTCTGCCGGCCGTCGGCTGCGGATTTCTGTCGACCCACCTAGTCTTTTATTCTCCTAACACGTTCTACACCTTTGTCAGGTTCTCCTAAACCCCATCCGTACCTCCGTCGTTGCTTTGTGCCGCCGGAACGCTATCGCCGTCGGCTACCCGAACCTCGCCGCCGCCCAACCCCTCTAATCATCGTTGTTCGCCGCTCTTCGTCTGTCGCCGCACCTTGGTGAGCACTTGGTCGTATTCCTCACCTCCTTCACCGCTCGCTGCTGCCCTCCGCTATGCCGAATGGTTGCCAACGGCGACCATCGGGTCGCGCCCTCCAGCGGGGCTCGGTCCCGGCTTGATCTGAGCCATCTGATCTACCTCGGCAGATCGGGACCACTCGTGCGCCTATGTCCGCAGTCGCATGCACGTGGACTGCATCCACCGTGCGCCGCACTCTCATGCGCCACTGACCCATGGGTCCCGCCTGTCGGCGCCGACCCCGTGGTTCGCTGACGCATTAAATCCTTATTAATGCGCAATAAATCATTTAGAAATTGTTTTTGCATAGGAAAATTACAGTAAAACTTCTAAAATTCATAACTAATTCATACGAGCTCCGATTAATTCCATCGAAATTTCATTAAATTTAGAAAAATGCCAAGAATCCATTAAAAATACTTTTAGCCCCTGTTTCAGTGTCCACATGTACTGTTTTTAATTATTTATGCTTTGTTTGCTATAGAAACCAACACAGTCGATGCTCCAGTTTACTATGAAGTCGTTGCCGAGTTCGCCGAGCTGGAGCAAGGCAAGTTGCATCATTTCCTCGATCATTTTGTACCCATTTCTTGCAAAATATTTGTTTTAAATTATTAAACATGCATTATTTTATTATTTCATGTGGGAAGGTTGACCTATATAAATGCAATTTTAATTGTTCTAACTTAATTCCACCTGTACACCTTTGTAGCTAGGTAATAATATGACTAGAGGCTATTGTTAGGATGCTTAGCCTTGCTTAGAAACCTTTAGCTCACATGGGGATTTAAATACTTTAATTTACATTTATGGTTTGACTCGATGTCAGGAAATGGAACTTTGGATATGTTGATGTTAAATTACTAAAATTTGACCTAAATGGTGGGCTGTGGGTGCATGGTTTTGTTGGTCGCACCCATGGCAATTAAGGGCCAGTTCACGAGACCCCCTTGGGAAAATACTCGTACATTCCACAACCCAGCGTGAGCAACGGTTGGGCTTGTAGCGTCTCTTCTCCCTCTCCTAGGCATCATTGGTGAGAATGGGCGTGATGGAGTTGGGTCGGCTCAGGGTCAGGTTGATCGGCTTCCGGATCCATTGTGGCTCAAGGGGGGTAGCCTGGCTAACATGGTGTACCCTGTCGACAGGTGCAATCTCAGCGTGGTGTAGATGGTTAGGGAGAGGTTACATGAATGGTCCTATCATAGCCTCTCGCGGGGTATCGTGGTGACACGTCGGCACACAGGAACGTGTGTGGGGCTGTGTCTTGTGGGTACAGTTGTACACCTCTGATTAGAGTAAACCTATTCAAATAGCCGTGCCCGCGGTCATGGGCATCTTGGTCAAGACTCACCGTGATTAGTCTCACTATAATAAATTGACATGAAAATTTGCTATAGTGTTAGGATGGATAGCTGGGCCTGGTTAACATGGTGTAACGTTGATCAGTGGAAGATTAATATTATTTAATTAATCAACCTTTTACTGTTTGCGAATTACTATTGTTTGCAATTGTTTTTATGCATATAAACCCCTTGCCTATCTTTGTCTCCCTGTGTTGTGTATATTTGCGGGTGTGACTTATTGAGTACTGCAGGTGGTATTTAGTCTTGCTCTCTTTCCCCTCTCAGTGGTGGAGTACCTGTCCGACGAGGATCATCAGGAGGACTAGGCTAGATCTGCCGTCAAGATGCCTGTGGATTGGAAGCCTCCGCTTGGCCAGCTGTATATAGGCTTTATTTATATTTACCGCTGTATTTATGTAAGACAATTTTATTATGTTTGTAAGACGCACTCTATATGGCAACTTGATATTGTATACCTTGGCTTTCCTGGATATGGATTTAATATACAGGAATGTTCAGAATTCTGGTTACGAATTTCTGGGCGTTACCGCACACTTCTCATTCAAGCTAGTATGCCGCCATCCTTTTGGGCCGAGGCTCTCGCCACCGCAACATACCTTCTCAACCATCGACCAACTTCTACACTCCTCACTTCTACACCATTCGAAACACTCCACAAGAAAGCTCCTACCTACAGCCATCTTCGCGTCTTTGGTTGTCTTTGCTACCCCAACACAACATCCATAGCCCCACATAAACTAGCCCCTCAATCAGTCGCTTGTGTCTTTTTCGGCTATCCTAGCAACCACAAGGGGTTCCGGTGTTATGATTAAGTCACCCGATGAATTCTCATTTCTGGACATGTTGTTTTTTATGAGCACATTTTTCCCTTTGCTCGTCTATCACCATGGCCAGCTGCTGCCGTTTTGGATTTTCTATAGGAGGCTACTACGACGTCAGCAGTGCATGGCACTGTTGCGCCTACCTCCACCAGCGACGAGCAGCCCAGCAGCCCGGCCACCCCTTCTAGTGCCCGCGCGGTGCCCCCGACCTCCGGTGCTTCAACTGGGCCAGCCTCTAGCGGCTACTCCTGTGGCAGTTCTGGGCCTCCACGAGCGAACAGCGCTCTCGGCTCGCCACCCTCCGCCTCGCCTCACAGGCCATCTGCTTCAACCTCGCCACGTGGGCCGTTTGCTTCGACTGGGTCGATCACCTCTAACCCATCAGTCGGCCTGACTGGAGGTCGCGTCCTCTTCCCCGAGGATACCGATGCACCCCCGGCTAGGATTGCTGCCCAGCCTGCTCCTGGGCCACATCCCATGATCACATGGGCCAGAGCAGGGATTGTAAAATCAGTGGATCGATTAAATCTCTCGAATTTTTTATTTTTATATTTATTTAATAAAATATTTATAAAACTATATTTTCATTTCAAAAATTTACAAAAATATACTCCCACCGCCCTCTGGGAGGACGATTTTTATGAAATCACCCTTCTAGAGGGCGATTTGATGACGTGGCTGACGGCCGTTGGCCGAGCGGCCCACGGCCATCAGCCATTTTGCAGGCGGCCCCCGGCCACCCAAAAACCGCCCTCTGAGAGGGCGGCAAGGGGGCCGCCTGTAAAAATCCGACCGGGGGGCCGGCCATTTTACAGGCGGCCTCCCTGCCGCCCTCTTAGAGGGCGGTTTTTGGGAGGCCGGGGGGCTACCTGCAAAATGGCCGGCCCTTCGGCCGGATTTTTGCAGGCGACCCCCCTGCCGCCCTCTTAGAGGGCGGTTTTTAGCTCCTCCGGTATAAAACCCCCTCCCAGACTCCAAAAATGTCATAAAATTCACACAAATCATAGGAAAAAAAAGAGAGAGCTGAGAGTGAAGGACAACGAAAGCGCCGAAGCCCTGCCGGTTTACGGATTCATCTGCAGGTAATATTTGATGTCTCTTTGCAATTTCTATTTATATTCATCAAATAATGTAGTATGTGTAGTATTAGACCAATTTTTTCACAGATAAATAAATGTTAGATTTGTTTCACAAAGTGTAGATCTATTGTAGTTGAGCATAATAGCTAAGGACATTGATAAAGCGCATGAGAGAAATTAGCTTTTTTTACTAGATGAGTAGCACTAGTTTGAGAAACGCTCGGGAGATGGAAATGTGGACGATGATATTTCATTTTTTATAGTCATGTGTAGTATACCCTAGGTAAGTAGTTGTATAAGATATTTTTGGCCTAGTGAGTTATAACTTGAGTTTATTTGGTTATAATGTAGGTTGCTATGGATGCATCCGGTATATCCATTCATCTACGACCTCCGATTGACGAGCCTCCGCTGATGTGTTGGTGTGGAGATAATTACAAAGTTGCAATAAGTAAGAAGGATTACACATACCGACAAAGGTATTGGATGTGTGCAAATTACGCCTACTACCTGGAGAAACCGAAACCACAAGGGAAAAAGGGGAAGGCGAAGAAACCAGTGGAGGTAATACGAATTATTTTGTACTACGAAATATTTGAACCTTTGAGCTAACAAATTTGTATATGTCAAGGCACCGAAGCCTCCTCCGCCTCTGTGCGACTTTGTGCAGTGGATAGATATGGAGATCCGTCCACAGGATGCACAATATCTTCGCATGTCGCAGGAATGGCACAGGGACCACCTCGAACATCTTTGGGTGGTAGAAGAAAAGTGGGAGGCTGAGCAGAAGAGGAAGGAGGAGAAGGAGCGGTAGGAGAAGGAAGCCCATGAGGCAAATAGGGAAAGGAAGCGGGAGAGGGCACGGCGTGCAAAGGAAGTTGGGCCGGAGGCGGTGAGGAAGGGAAAGTACCCACGCTGCACACAGTAGTTGCATCTCTAGTTGGTTATCTGTTTAAAATTCCCTAAGGCATGTAATAACGATAACTAGAAACGTTTGATGTGCCGTTTGTACTCTTTGGATGGATAATTTCATTATGTTCATATGCAATAAATGTGTGTTCGGTTGTCACCGCTCGGAATGTACTTTCGTCGTGAAATTGAAACTCGAAAATTTATGTTTTTGATCAGTTTCGTCACAAACATAGATCGTGAGGAGCACATCGTTTGATCAACGAGCGTAAATAAAGTAAAGGGGTTTCTTCAGTATATGTAGAATTAATAAAACATGATATACAACAGACAAACTATCATTGATACAACGTACTACGGGCCCTGACCGTAACCTCTAGCTCTCTTTGTCTTCCTACCCTGCGCTCGCACCTGCCCCTAGGAGTACGTCAGCCGGTCTGGTGGTACGGCACGGCCAGCATGAGTCGTCTGCACGGGTGTGGCAGCTGGTGGGTCCTGTGTCTGTGGTGGCAGAGCTCCTTCGAGCTGCGAGGCTGCTAGTATCTCCTGGATCTCCTCGCCCAAGTCCTCCAAGTCGTCCCCCTCGAAAGGATCCGGTGCCCAACCGCTGTCGCGTGCGCCCTGCTTGGAGGAGCCAACGCCAACAAACATCCCCGGCGCTGTAGAGTGGAACCCTGTACACCAAAATATTGATAATTGCAAACCAAAATTTTGCAAGACAAAAATAAACTTTGATATAACCTAAAGGACCTCCTGTGGTGGCCCGGGGGGCACTTGTCATGCCCAGCTGCGCGTGTGGTCGTGTGTGGTACACTCCATGCGTCGACATGCTAGCTCCAGAGGGATATAGGTACGGTGTAGCGAAAGCTGCAGGGAAGCATATTGATGTACAATGGTACATGTCGTGGAAGGAAACATGTTATGAACCGATGGTTAGTCGAATTTACCTCTAGAGGGGCCAGATGGCTGACTGGAACCCTGCGGTTGCACTCCTGCTCCTGCTCCTGTTCCTGCTGGCCGTGGCTGTTGCTGCTGTACAACTAAAGGAGGTACCGCATGGACCGCACGACAAGTGAGCGCACAAATCACTGTGTGTATCGCCTGACGAATCCTCCCGAAGGTCATCCTCTGCTCATCTGCATTCAGCATGATCCCACTGTCCAACCGTCCGAATGCCGCGTTTACATCAGCCTGAACCTATCGTGCTACGTCGGCCTATTTCAAATGTGACATGAACATGTGTTAGAACCGTGGACAGGTACAAAGGGAATAGCAAAGTGCAAAGATAATGTGACGTACCGCACGGAAGTAGTCCTGATCACGGTGTCTAGGATACGTGTCTGTCGTAGCGGCGACGTGTGGCTGTGGATCATCTGGGGTGAACGTTACGCGTGTGTGGGTGTGGGCCTGGTACCACGTGAGGTAATCTAGGTAGGTCTCCTCAGTGTGTGGATGTATCTCGTCGATCACCTCCTCCGTCGCCAACAACCAGTCCTCCACGTACTTCTGCAATCGAGGATACCACTGAACGCCGGCTGCCTGTCCCCTACGATTATATCTATTTGCAGAGAGTGCATTAGACTACATTAAATAGTTGTCGTACTAAACAAAGATCGCAGTTGTACTAACCGGTGCACATCGCGTGGCACAACGATCTCCACGGGCACAGGGGAGTGCTGACGTAGTCCGAACTGTCGCATCACGTGCTGCGGAGAGTGGGGCTCGACGAAGATGTCAAACACCAATGGCACTGTCATCATCCAGTACGCCTGGTCGCGCGTGCAAAGAGTAGAGAGTCCGAGTGGTGCACGGGCCATGATGGCCTGCGGACTATACGGCTCCCAGACAACGTCGCTGGGCAGCAGGCGGTCGAACTCCATAACGAATTTGGAGTAGGCCCTCCTAACCTGCCTGTGAGCGTAACGACGCTGCAAAATAGGAAAAGCTTACACGTCAGTGTTTGCGCATAAGTGCTAAACATAGAATTTCACATTTTGTACCTCACGGCGACACCATACGGTCCCTATAGTCGGACGGTCCTCGGGCCACTGCCCGTACAAGCCTCCAAGGCCGCCCTCGTAGGAAGAGTGCTGAATCAGAGGACGGCCTATCGCCAACCGCTCGGCCGCCCATAGCTTCAGAAGGAGAGGGCAACCGGCGATAATCGCACCTGGATCGGTCTTTGTGCACGCGTCACAAAGAGCATGGTACGTCGCCGCTAGTACAGCAGATCCCCAACTCCACTGCGGTACGCAGCCGTCCTCGCTGTCGGCAATCGCACGAGCGTAGTGGATCAGTCCCTTGTCCACCGCGTGCCCGTGAGTACTGGTGAACATCACCCACCCGAACAGCCACAATAGGTACGCCTCCATACTCCGCCGCACCGAGTAGTTGTCGGCTTCATCGTCTAGCTTATCAGGCTATAAAGGAAGATTATAGTCAGCAGCTCTGTTACTTTGTAGATCGGATGATTGTGAATGAAAGGAATCCGCGACTTACGGTGAACTGTAGCAGCCAAGCCTGCGAGGGGCCGTTCGTGGTGTAAGGCGGTAGCGAACCCGGGGGTCCAAGTTCAGGTCAACGATGCACGGGCTCGAACCGAGCAGTGATGTCCTGTGACCAACAATGCACCCTGTCGATCGGGCCGACTGCGTCTCCTGCGAGGGGAAGTCCTAGCAGGTACGACACGTCCTGGAGTGTGGGAGTCATCTCGCCGCACGGTAGGTGGAATGTGTGGGCCTCCGGTCTCCAGCGATCTACCAGTGCTGCCAGAAGTGACCGGTCAGCGTCCCATCGCTTGGCGGGGTCTCTCTCGTCCAGTGCGGGCTCAACTAGCCTACACAGCGGAAGAAGTCCAGCCTCACACAACCTGCAGAATATAGCACTGTAATCAATATTGGGGAACATAGATATGCACAAACGATGTGAATGAATATTCGTACAGCTCTTACCTCTCACAGAACCGAGGGTCTATCCGCAGGAGGTGACGTGAAGGCCGTGGATGGAAGGTGGCTAGGTGGGCACCCTCCACGGCTGACAAGTAAGACCGGTGGGACTGGTCGAGACCTCGGTCCAACAGCTCCGGTGTATGGTACACCATACCTGCATGCAAATTGAGAGTTAGCATTAATTATTGTTAAAGTTTATAGCATTGTTATATGATAATAAAAAACAACAGTACGATACATATCCTTCTATAACAAAGAAGTAGTATAGACTTACACTACACCGTAGCACCACCAATTGTTTGAGAACGCCTAAGATGGGGTCGTCTTGAAGTTGTGCCTTCACCCGTAGGATGACTGCCATCAACGGCTAAACCCGACGGTCCAGCTTCCGCCGCACTTGGACCGGTTGCATCCTTTGGACATTTCTCATATGTATGACCTATTTGGTCACACTTTGAACAACGTTTATGCCTTCCACCGGCTTTTGACTCATCCATGTCATTACGGATGCATCTTGTCTTGCGGCGACCTGCTTTATCCCTCAATTTTGTTGGGTCAGGAATGTACATAGCTTGAGAATGCTCCATAGTAAATGTACCTGCAATACCGAAACCGTATATCTCTCCGCTCCAGGTATTATAGATTGCTTCTTTCCTGAAATAAGGTAAGATAAAATAGCGTGCTTCTATCCCGCACTCACCGCTAGCGGCAATAACGTGAGAGCATGGCTTGTGGAGCAGAGTAGGTTTTCGGCACGAGCACTTGCAGGTCCCGTCTTCGTTCAGCACACACTCCTGCACAACTCTTTTGTAGTAGATTCCGCGCATGCCCTTATTGACACACAATATTTCAAATCTGTGTTCTTATGTGCCTTGAGGTAGAGTACGATGTTTTTGGGCCTTTTTACTTTTATCTTGCAGATACTTTGTTAGTAGTGTGCCAAAGAAAAGATTATTGTCCGTCATTGAGGGCCCAGCTGCTCTGAACTGATCTTTAAAGTACTTGCATGTGCCATGCAAGATAAATTCAACTATACCAACAAGTGGGAGCCCTCGAACACCACGCATCACCCAGTTATAAACCTCTGCCAAATTTGTGGTCATTATGCCAAACCGAGAACCATCCTTGTCATACAACAATGCCCATTTCTCCTTTGGCTCATTCTCAATCCAATCTGAAAATTTTCTAACTGAGGATGCAGACCTTCTTTTCATATGTGGTTCGTCACTTGATAGAGGTCCAAGAGCTTGTGGAGCCTCATCCCCTCCAATGCTAGCCCTCCTGGACTGCTCATCTGTTAGTTTAGAGGTTAGCTCATCCAACCTCCTCCAAAGCTCATTGAATTTCTTCTCTTGATTCTGGGCGCAAAGCCTCTTGAAAAGATCCATAAGATGCTTATTCTTAAATTATCTGTAGAAATTAGCATCCATATGACGTATGCACCATCTGCTTTGGACATCAGACCACCTTGGTCGGTATCCCTTCTCAACACATCCATATCTCAATTCCTCAATTGCATGCAGCAAGCCGGCGTAACGGTCATGTATAAGGCATACGTCTGGTCTCATCCGTACAACTACTGACTTAACCCTTTCTAGAAACCAATACCAGCTATCAGTGTTCTCACTCTCAACAAAAGCAAAAGCCACTGGTAGAACTTGGTTGTTCCCATCAACTCCAACTGCTGTTAAGATCTGCCCTCTGTACTTTCCGATCAGAAATGTCCCATCAATGCAAAGGATGGGACGACAATGGACAAATGCCTGAATGCAAGCACCTAATGCAAAGAATACTCGTTGCAACACACTTTTATTACCATGGTGAATTGATGGAAAGGCTTTTAGGTCGTAGCACGTCTTCGGATTCCTCTGAAGAATACAGCCTAACAGACGAGGCAAATTATCATAGGATACTTCAAATATGCCAAATCTCATCTCTACAACCTTCTGTTTTGCCCTCCAAGCCTTACCATAGCTAATTGTGTATTTGAATTTCTCTTTAATATGTCTAACAATTGGCCTTGGTTCATACCCCAGATTATTGACAATATGGGAGTACATCTCTGTTGCAACAAATGCAGATGTCATATTTCTGTGATATTTTTCAACACCGAATAAATAACATGAATGCTCGGTCACGATTGAAACTTGCCAATAATCTTTCCATTTACCCTTGAATGCGTGCACCCGCTATGGACACCCATCCTTCATGCACTTCACTTCATACACCGATTTGCTTGACTTCACGACCGAGAACTCCCTTTGAAGTGACACGGCCCATTATTTTACTGCCTCCTTTAAATCCTCTACATATGCATATTTAGCCCCCTGGATGATCTCATTCTCCTTGTACTCCCATGCCACATGATGTCCCTCGGAGATAGCAAGCCCAGAGAAGTCCTCGTTGCTCTATTCTGTAGGCATTACGGTGTCCTCATCAAACGAATCATCATGCTCTGCTTGCTCATTTTCAGAATCTTCCCTATCCATTTCTTCGATGATGGTGTTGATTTGTTCTCTCTCATCTGCCACACCTGTTGGCTATCTATCTTCTTTATTCCCTCCTTCATTTTCTTCCATTGTTTCGCTATCACCTTCCGCCGTACTTGGACCCTCATCATCTTGCACGGGCATTGCACCAGTGGTGTTATCTTTCTCATATATCAACACAAGTATGCCCAGTGGCCAGCCACGTTGGAATGCATTCTCCACATACCATCTCCAAGTGGCAGTGCAATCCACCGGCATCAGTTCCCAAAAAAAACCTTCAGCTGCACGACTGACTACTACATACAAGGTTATTGCGCTGAGCTCGGGGTTCAGTCGAAACCCTCGCATCAGCTAGTTGTACACTAACCCAAAACTTCTCTCAGCTGGTCTATCAATCCCCTTAGCCGTTGAACTAAAATCCGACAGATCTACCTCTTCTGGACCATATCTAACATTCCCTTGCCCGTGAAATAACTGAAATATCACCTTATTTGATATTTCTGTTGATAAAAAAATACAGTTAAACTAGGTACTAATATTCTCCTCACATCTCTACAAAAATTAAATCATCTAACAGATTAACTAAAAACCTACAGGTTTACGAGTAACAACTTATTTTCATATAGTACTATACACATAACCAGTACAATACTACATCAATTTGTGCATAGAAATAGAAATTACAAAGGGATAATAGATTTTACCTGCAGATGAATCAGCAAACTGACAGAGCTTCGCTGCTTTCGTTCAGGCTCGCTCTTAGCTCTCTCTTCTTTTTTTTTCTATGATTTCGGTGAATTTTATGACATTTTTGGAGTCTGGGAGAGGGTTTTATACCGGGGCTGCTAAAAACCGCCCTTCCAGAGGGCGGCAAGGGGGACGCCTGCAAAATAGCCGGCCCATGGGTCGGCCATTTGCAGGCGGCCCCCCCGGCCACCCAAAAACCGCCCCGGCCGGCCATTTTACAAGCGGCCCCCTTGCCGCCCTCTCAGAGGGCAGTTTTTGGGTGGCCGGGGGGGCTACCTGCAAAATGGCTGACGGCCGTGGGCCGCCCGACCATGGCCGCCCGGCCAACGGCCATCAGCCACGTCATCAAATCGCCCTCTGGAAGGGCGGTAGGAGTATATTTTTGTAAATTTTTGAAATGAAAATGTAGTTTTGTAAATATTTTATTAAATAAATATAAAAATAAAAAAAATCGAATCTCTTAGCTATCACAACAGCCATATCCCCTGTACCAAGAATTATCGTTCTGCTGTTCAAGATCCCAACCGGCATCAAGCCATGACCGAAGAATTTGATGCTCTTGTCAAATCAGACGTGGACTCTCGCTCCTCGTCCAGCCAGCGCAAACATTGTGACAGGCAAATGGGTGTATAAACACAAGTTCCACTCTGACGGACGTCTTGCTTGCTACAAGGCACGTTGGGTGGTTCGTGGATAGTCGAAGCAACCTGGCATTGACTTTGATGAGACCTTCAGTCCTATGGTCAAACCAGCTACTATTCGGACAGTTCTCAGTCTTGTTGTGTCTCACTCGTGGCCCATCCATCAGTTAGATGTGAAGAATGCTTTTCTCCATGGGTCCCTCACCGAGACAGTCTTCTGCGAGCAACCTTCTGGTTTTGTGGATCCATCCCGGCCTTCTCATGTCTGTCATTTGCACTATTCACTCTACGGTCTCAAGCAGGCCCCTCGTGTTTAGTATCAGCGGTTTGCTCAGTTTGTCAGCTCCATTGGCTTTACTCCTTCACAGTCAGACTCCTCCCTGTTTGTCCTTCGCCGTGGAGCCGACACAGCTTACTTGCTTCTTTATGTGGATGACATCATCCTCACTGCATCCACAGATGTAGTTCTTCGCAGCATTATTGCTTCTCTCAGCTGGGAGTTCTCCATGACAGATCTTGGTGAGTTTCATCACTTCTTGGGCGTTTCTGTCACTCGCACTCCTGGTAGGATGCTTCTCTCTCAACAGAAGTATACTCGTGAGCTTCTTCTTCAAGCCAAGATGATTGATTGTAAGCCTTGCGCCACTCCAGTTGATACTCGGGCCAAGTTGTCTACTATTGACGGTGCTCTTTGTCAGACCCTTCCGAGTTTTAGAGCCTCGGTGGTGCTCTATAATACCTCACTCTCACCAGGCCCGATATTACTTATGTTGTTCAACAGGTTTGCCTGTATATGCATGCTCCATGGGAACCTCATCTCCAGTTCCTCAAGCGCATCCTCCGGTATATTCAGGGTACCCAGGATCATGGCCTTCCTCTCTACGCTTCCCCTTCGACTCAGCTGACAGCGTACTCTGATGCTGACTTGGCTAGCTACCCTGACAGTCGTCGTTCCACCTTAGGCTTCTGCGCCTTTTTGGGAGATAACCTACTCTCCTGGTCCTCCAAACAACAGGCCACCATCTCCCGCTCTAGCGCCGAGGCAGAATACCGCACTGTTGCACATGTTGTTGCCGAATGCTGTTGGTTACGTCGGCTTCTCTCTGTGTTACGTTCTCCTCTGTCACAGGCCACCGTTGTCTACTGTGACAATGTCTCGGCTGTCTACATCTCATCCAACCCCGTACAACACAAGAGGACCAAGCACATTGAGATCGATATTCATTTTGTTCAGGAGAAAGTCTCTCTCGATGATGTTCGTGTGCTTCATGTCCCATCTTCACACCAGTTTGCCGACATTATGACTAAGGGCCTTCCTACTTCTCTTTTTATGGATTTCCATTCCAGTCTTCATGTCGATCCGCACCACCATTCGATTGGGGGGATGTTAAGCAATCACTAATCACTGGCTTCTCTTGCCATCTATAGTACCTGCGCATATAGCTTTGCCATGTATAGAGCTGGCTATGTATATACCTTCCTAGTTTAGTTCTTGCCATGTAAAGATGATTGTATCTCTATATGATCAATGGAAGCCAGCGCCCTCCGTGTAGCGTCTTTCCCAATCTCTCTTCTTCCAATTTCACACAAGGGTGCGGGGCCATGCGGACCTCCTTCAGCTTGATGACCACACGGACAACGAAAACTAATTGGCCGCCCCAAGAGATCGCTACTCCCGGGGGCATCAGCAGCGAAAGCGTGAGAACTATGCTAGATCGTCCACTCTGATATCATGTTGAATTATTGGAGAGAGATGTGCTGTGTATAATTGTATTGATTGTATTCAGCCTTAAGGGCCAGAATATATAAGAGTACATGATTTAAATCTCAAGTAATTCTAGAGATGTAGACAAAAACTAATCCTAGCTACCATAACAACCAGATACTCTAGAGTCCTATCCATATACTCTAACATTGTGCTCTACTCCCGGCATTGATTCTCATGGATGGCCTCTTCAAGATGAAAGGGAAGCAGTCTGCAGCTGCTGTCATGCCTAGTCTGTGCCACGCGTGAATGCGCAAACTTTCTATTTTCAGCCTCAGGCCGTTTTTTTTTTTGGCCTCAGCCCTTTTCTATTTTTGGCCTTGGGCGCACATAACATGGCCCAAATGGAGTATAGTGTCATTTTTTAATTCTTGAGCTATTTTTGAATTTGTTTAAAATTTATATGCATAAATTTTATACACTATAGGTAGAATAATTTATATGCATAAATTTTTATATATATAAAGTTTGCATGCAAAAAATTTGTATGTATAAACTTTTTTCTCACTAGGCCAAGAACACGTGGGCCAACATAGGAAAGAAAATGGCCCAAAAAAAATGCACGTGGGCCTAATGCCATATGGGTTGTCAATACGTGTTGGCTGGGCGCAAACATGCACATATTAGCCCCCAAACCACCCCCCCCCCCCCCCCCCCTCCCTCCCCCTCCACCCCAATCTGTGTTCACCTTGTCATCAGGCCAATTCTACCTTCAACTACAAATTTCAATTGTCCAGGTGATATTTCCAAGATTTTGTCATATCCTATGCAAATTTGATTATAGTACAAATTTTTGTACTAATGAGGTACAAAATTTATTATGATATTTTTATTTATGGTAATTTTTGTTTTACCCGTTCTAATGTATGGGCACTGTGCTAACTACACACTTGTCCTAACCATTAAGTATTTATTATAAGAGGGAGCAGCATGTGGTAGTCGCCAACACCACCACCTTCTCTATTTCGTATATAGTATATAACAATGATGTATAAATAATCTATGTTAAGGGGTGTTTTCGCAAGGGTATTGCTCTTCAAATTTTCAAGAGTTTGAACCGAATCTGAAGTATTTGGATGCAATTATACCTCATCCAAAATACAATTAGGCTGAGCTAAAATCCTGTTTGGATCATTTCGTACTGGGCACAAAAGCCCCAAACGTACTAGCCTGCATTGAAAAAAGGTACCGGCCTCAGTTCCAACAGTTCCAATCAAACTAGGCCCAATCTATTGAGACGAATTTTTAAGCACGCTAAGTCAGTAATGAGGACGTGTCTAGTACAAATACAATATCTAAATCTAATACAAGTACTATTAACATTGTAGGTCCAATTACTAAAAGCAGGTCTAGTAAACTAAAGAAGGAAATGCAAGCTCAGGTGAACGCTAACCTTTATTTACTTAATTCTGATATTTTAGAAAATATTGTGCTTTCATCTACGTGTTTTATGATTATCAGAAATGATGGTTTATACGAAGCCATTTAGCATGTGAAGGAGAGAAGCCACTGCATATTTAATGAAGAAGGAGAAGAGCCACTGCAGCCATTGAAGTCCATTCAGAATTGAATTGGCTGTTACTTGGAGCCAGTAAATTGGAATAAACAGTCATTTTATATTTTAGTTTCCTTTTATGCCCACTACGTGCATCCATGCAACATGCGTGTCAATTTCTGGGATAGTATCTACCAACGCTATATATAGCTATGTACAGATTAGCAGTGGGGAACTTTTTAGCATTCTGATTTCAGAAACAATACACTTGTGATAGTGTGAATTCTTTCGATTCTCGAGAGAGTTATACAACGCCGAACTGTGTGCTTTATCCCGTTCAATTATCTCGAGTTGTTTTTTAACCCCGTGAAGATCGGGCCACAAAAATTACTCGCATTTATTTTTCTATGCGCGTGCATATCAGTCAGCCACTGTTTGGTCCATTTGATCCATCTATCAGGCATAATCACATGCTTAAAGTGCAATCGCATGTTCTCACACAAGTGCGGTGCTGTTCACACAGTCTAGCAACGTGAATCGGTAGTAGTTCAGCCATTATTAAATGAATCCCGATGCACCTTACCACATTGGTAGGTACAATAAAGTCAACGAAGATATGAATGTTAAATGACATACTAGCATAATGATAGAACAATTGAATAAGAGAAGGGATACTCGATGAAGAATTCAAGGAACCTTTATATGACTATAATGAATATTGTTCCATCTTGGAGCGACGGCAATTTATACAGTTTACACTATCAAACAAATACTTTCTAAATTTTCTATAAATTAGATAATACGAACCTCCTCATATAACCCACAAGAGAGAATAAACAACGGATTTCACTACAGAAAAGTGAACGAATAGCAAAAGAATGAAACATTGTACAAAGTGCAGCTCAACGCCTACGGGTTCAGATTGTCCAGTGCCTCCAGGAGAATAGGCCTGAACCTCTTGCAGTCCAACTTCACATTTTGTTTGTCCATGAAGGTCTGCCTGATGAAGTCAAAACCGCGCTTGTGGAACGAGATGGGATTCTTGAAGATCTCATGGTCTCTGGGGTATTGATCCGTGAGGCTGCTCTCGTCGACGCCGATGCTGTATTGCTTGTACCTCAGACCCATCAGCTCTGCAGGGTTGCCGAAATCAGTGCGTGATATCCAGTCCAGGCCACCCCATGGCACTATCTGAATGAGCGTTGCATTCTGTGGCAGGAACACACAGTTCGTGAGCCCAGCACCATGGACACCCATCATCACATCGACGGAGTTAACCAGCCTCGCAAACCGGGAGATGTCGGAGCTCACGTTGGCCTCGTCTATCACCACCTCAAAGCCAAGCTCCTCGGCCATTGCAATTATCTCATCCAGGTTGAGAAACATTCTTGTACGGTGCCTCTTGATGATGAGCAATCTTGGCTTGATCTTGGGGTACTCACCAAGCACGGTTACGCTGTCCCTGCTTAGCGAGTAAGCTCCACGCATGAATCTGTTGAAATCAACCATTGAATAATTGTGCGGTGCCTTGGTTGAGTCGATTGTGAACTCCATGTAGGCATGCAGACCGACAATGGCATGTTTGAAGCAGTGCACTTGGTCGTCCTTGCTGAAATCAATCACAGGATACTTGGATAGCTTCTGGAGAACTGTCTGGTACTTGATCGTCCACCAAAGTGCCATATCCGTTATAAGGAATTTAACTTCTCCGTTAAACTCGCTTGCGGTCGTGAAAAGAGGGACGAGCACATCAGTGAAGTCATGGAACAGGTTCCCCGTGTAGCCGGTCAGTGAAAAGATCACAGCAGGCACATCATGGTATTTAGTGCACTCAGGCGCCACTTTGCTCGATTTCACAGTCAACTCAGTGATATGGCTGAGGCAGAACTCATCCCCTTTCCGAGGGTATGGCTTAATCTTCCACACCTCATCCCTCCGCGAACCTTCAGGCTCCATGAACAAGACCGAAGTGGCAGTTGGGTGAATTCTTACATCACCACGCATCTCGCACACATTTGCTCTAAAATTAGAGAAATCACACAAGGGCTTGCTACCCTGTTGGACATTATTTATACCTGCGAAATGGAATGTTCTGCATCAGCAACATGTATTTTCATCTTTGTCAAAAAAAAACATGTAGTTTCATTAAAAGCTGGGGGCACAACCAACTAGACTAGAACAGGGGAGAAAGAAAGAAACGGTTGTAATGAAAGAGTGATAGGATGTATCTACAATAATAAAGTTCGAACAAATAAATAATGCAACGCAAATACGCAATGCTGGAGTGGGTGTCACCAAAAATCATCATCGGATCGATAGCATACACGACACAATAGCATCCCTTGCACTGGACCTAAAATTCCAGGTCATTTAACTTCTGAACAGCAGTGTTGAAGCATATCTTCATTAAATGCTTAATTCCGACTAGTACTAGTCTCTAAATCAAACCCTTAAAATGGATACTCTAACTGCAACTACAGCAGATGCTAAGCCTAGGACAAAGAGAGTTGACGTGTACCAGAGAATGTGTGGAGTACAGCGATAGTATACCTTCTTGCTTGGCATTTTCAGTGTCCTCCGCAGCATCATGAATTGTGTAATTGGAAACGGTTGGGAGGGTGACTTTATGCTTCTGCTCCGTGTGTTCACCCTCCTCCTCCCCCTTCCCCTTTTTCTCCTCATCGCCTCCACCACCTACAGAATTGAAACAAGGGAACGCTCAATTAGATAATTACCCATCTCAGCTCTGAGTTCCAGATCACGGATCCACAAGCTCTGTACCGAATGTATTGAAATTTTGGGAATTCAGAACTCGTGGACAAAGAAATTATGGGGTTAACTGCGACGGTTCACCTAACGTCTCCTCGTGGGATTTATGGCCGTTGCCGTCCTTTTTGTGGGTCGGCTCCATCATTCCGCTGGTCGGGTCCGGCTCGCTCAGCACTCTGCCCTCCTCCTCCTCACCGCCTCCTGTTCGTGGAAAGATTAAACGAGACCGTACCACACGGAATTAGAATTAGAGTACACCAAGGAAAAGATAAGGTAGGCAGTGACAAGAGCAAGAAAGAACACAGTTCAACAGGTAAAATTGAGATAGAAATGAAGGAGAAAAAGAAGAGGGAATTGACCTTTTGGTTTCACATCAGCTTCGTCGTCGACCACCTTGGGGTCTCCACCTGAAGAAGAAAAAGAAACGGGACAGGATGAAATTAAATGCTCCCTGCGTATAAAGAGAGACCAATTCGCCATGCGAGGAGGTGAACAAGGTTAGAAGATCGGAGGAGAGGAGCTTACGGAGAGCGTCGGTGGAGGTTTTCCGGGAGTCGCCGGCGGGCTCGTTGACCTTCTGCTGGATCAGGATGGACGTCGGCGCCTGATCCACCGGCAGCTTGCCGTTCACTGCGCACGGAAGAAAAAAAAAAAGAAAGCAAAAGGAGGAGGAATTAATTTAGCTTGCCGCGTTCACTGCGCAGCACATGAAAGCAGAGGTTCTTAATTTTGGGCTTGTCAACTTACGGCCGAAGAGGATGGCATCGGGCTTGGAGAAGAAGACGAAGGTGAGGGAGATGAGGAAGAAGCTGACGACGATGGCAAGCAGCCGGAACCGCCGCGACTCCTGCCGGAGGCCCCGGAGCTGCTTCTGTCGCTCCCCTGCCTTCATCCCGCGCGTCGTCCTCTTGGACTTCCTCCGCGAGCCGCGCGCAAGAAGAGAGCAAGATGCGGAAGAAGGGAAGGAGAGAGAGAGCAGCAGCAGCAGCAAACAAGAAGACGCAGTCAGCCCTGGCTGCTTGCGTGTGTGCGCGCCGCAGCTGACCAGAGCCGAGGAAGATGGGCGAAGCGGAGTGGGTGGGAGCAAACTGCTGGGGTGAGGTGGCTACTTGGACTGGAGGTGCTGCTCGCTGGCTTGTCTTGAGGCTGCTACTCCGCTTCCGTTTCCTAGGCTCTCCCATCTGGAAGAAAATTACACAGGACTTAAAAAGTCCTTTACTCATCAACAAAAATTTGCTTCATTAGGCGCCACCTGTACTGCACTAATCTCGAAGCAACTAGACTCATGTTTCCTGCACGAGTTCTCCCATTGTCTCCTGTGCGAGAAGGAGCTTGCGGACGGCATCCACAGGTGTGCGTAGAGCTCTTCCATGGCCTTCGCGGTGCAGCATGGAGCTCGACCATTAGCGCGCCGACGACCTCCGTGGACGCAGCGTCGGGGAGCTCGCGAGTCACGACTAGCCTCCGTGGGCACCACATCAATCACGCCGACTGCCTCCGCCGTAGAGCTCACGGCCTCGCTCGCTACCGCGGAAGCGAGCGCTGAGCGGCGTCGATCTCGGTCCGTCCAATCTAGCCACATTGGAGGAGGATGGGAGAGAGGTGCTCCGAGATTCGTGCAGGACAGTTGTTACACAAGGTCTTTTAGATGAGAAGACTCAGAGTACTACGTAATTTTGTTCCTGTTCCCTCTCAACTTCTAATCCCTTCCTTCCTTTCTAGTTTCTTGCCTGCTCCCGGAGGTGCTCCCCCGTTCCACTGCCGATTATTCTGTTAGTTGGTCCCACAACCTGCATTACTCTTGTGGTCTCTTTCCGTAGAAAGAGAACAAAATTAATTACTCCTAGCAGATGCATCTCCGCGACTGCGCTACTGGCAAGACATTCGCTTATCTCTGCTTATCTCAGGCAACCAAAACGCTACGGCTTATGATTTGACCTAACGAAGCAGTCAATTCACATCGGCCATTGTTGCATGCGTGTCACACAGCTTGGCCCTCGCGCATGCAACACGACTGGAATTCTTTGCTCTTGATTCAATCTAAATGCAGAACATAAATCAAAGATATTACCTTGCTCAAGAAAAATCTGAGATTAAAGATGGATTAAGAAATACTCCAAGCAAGATATTTGTTTTCCTAATTTCTGCATTCTGATCTAATACGCTAGCATCGACG
The DNA here is from genome assembly GCA_003991445.1 of Oryza meyeriana var. granulata. Taxonomy (NCBI): domain Eukaryota; kingdom Viridiplantae; phylum Streptophyta; class Magnoliopsida; order Poales; family Poaceae; genus Oryza; species Oryza meyeriana. Next base: position 111,565 of record RYFJ01004117.1, on the reverse strand, counting down.
TACTTTGATTTCTTTGGTGAGAGAACATAATAATAGAGTGATGAAGGAAACTGCCCGTACTCACCTCTATATTACGAATCGAATCCTGGGTGGATTCTCCGGCGAAGAGCCCCACCACGTGGCGCAGCCCGATTCACGGGTTTGCTTCTGCACACGAAGCCGTCCGATTGATTATCAACGGTAGGAAAGAGAGCAATGGATCTTCTGGTCGTCCGTCAGTTGAGTTACACGTGGTAAAAATTGAGAGCAAAAGAGAGAGGGGTAAAAAGTCCGACAAGAGAAAAAAGAAAAGAATATAGAACAAGAAGAAAAACATTCCAGCAACATCATTGGCTTCCCCCTTCCGGATCGTCATCACCCTTGCTCTCGCCGCTGCTAGCCTGCGACAGGTAGAGTGTCATCTGAGGAAGAAAAAAAGAAAAAAAAAATCTTAGAAAGACACAAACATCTGTAACCTTCCAAGTCCCAAATACTCTACTCTGTGTTTGCACTGCTTTCTTTGCACTACTTCAACACTAAAGCCTAACACAAAAGAAGATCAAAATAAAAGGAGAGAAAAACCAATACGCCAAATGCCACCAAGCAAAGGGAAGGCAACGATTACTGCTGCCAGCCGCGATGGTCGACGGCTGACAGCCCTCACACCATGGGTTCAAGTGCCCACCGCCGACTCCACAAGCTCCGCCACAGTCACCCAACAATTAGGTCATACACAAAACGGGTGGTGAGAGAAAAGATCGTTAGATCCAGTCATATGGAGCTTGCTGGAGAGTAACATATATTTGTTTTCTTAAAAGGATGGGCAACATACAGTATTTTTTAACATATTTATTAAACTAATTCATTAAAAAACCCTACAGTATTTATACTTGCTAGGAACAATAAATAGTATCCACAAATTATAAATTACCTGACGCGTCCTTTTTTTCTTAGTGCAATTGCTGAAGACGGATTATCTCGTCAACCTCAGCGCATGGATGCTAGTAAATCATTAGCCGTCGATGCACCTGGGAGCATCGATGGGAGCAAGTAAGCCGCGTCCATCCATCACAGCCTCGTCGGAAGAGGTCTTTTTTTTTTTTTCAAAGACACTTATCGGAATAGAACCGAAAACGGTCGAAAATAATAAAAAAAATCCTTAAATTATTTCTATTTCTATATTTTGTACTCGGAATCGGAATCGAAAACGATAATGTCGGAAATAAAAACGGCTTCGAAAAATTCGGAAACATCAGAAACGAAGTTGCTCGGTCAAAAATTCATCGATATCGGTCGGACATCCATGAATTCGGATCAGAAAAAACTTTACCTCACATGTGATGTCTAGAGTAACCCACATAATCACTAAATATAATAATAAGGATGTCACATAATAATCACCCATCATAGAAAGCAATGTCAATAATTATCCAACATGACAATATATAAAAGCGATGACAATGTGACAATATAACAATGTCAGACCCTTTGCCGAATCAGTACAATCGGTAAATTTCTGAATAAATACGATAAACTTCGGTAAATTTTCAAATAAATACAATAAATTTCGAAAACGGTCGATAAACTACTAAAACTATTTCCGATATAGTTTTCGAGACCCCGGTATCAACGGAAAATAAAAAACACACCAATACCCAAAAAAATAAAAATAATCCATAAAATCCAGAAAACGGCGCCGATCGGTTAGAAAATTTTACCACCCTCAGCCCTCCTACATCGGAAGAGGTCGATGCGTGCCCTGCTGCTGTACTTGTGGGCCTGGGCCACGTCTTGTCAGATTCTTCGTTTGTTTTCGTTTTTTCCTTTTTTGGGGGAAACGGTCTATTTTCCGTTGTGCTTAAAAGGATCTGTTCGAATCAAAGAGTAAAAATCCCCTCGTTTTTTTAATTTAAGTATGTTTTCCGAATTAATAAACATTGTATTTATTTAAAAATTTTTATATAGAAGTTACTTTAAAAAATCATATTAATCTATTTTTCAAGTTTACAGTAGCTAATACTCAATTAATCATGTGCTAATGGCTTATCTTGTTTTACGTGTTCTTCTTCTTCCTCCTCCTACACCTTCAAACTAAGTCTAAGACAGGAAAATGACTGAAAAAAAAAGCTGAGATGCAATAAAAAATTCAAGCGCAACTAGGGCCTGGACGTCTGATATTTGTAAAATATCGGACTTGTAAAATATTAGACGGTGTTATATTCCGTATTTAGAAATATTTTGGTGTTTCATTACTCAATAAAAGAATGTTTCAACAAAAAAATATTTCACATGTTTAATCACTCAGTGAAAATGTTTCAATCATCTAATATAAAATGTTTCAAAACGACGTAACATTAAGAAAAAGCTGATTACAACACTAGGACCCTACTATATGCGATATTGAAGAAAACACAGTAGGCAGCATATTCAACATCTCATAAGAAAAGGATGAAACACCTAAATACACAAAAGTACAATAAGATAGAATAATAGATTGTAACAAGCCGACCGTCCGTCTTCTTTCTTTACCGGTGACAAAATCTACCTCTACCATGATGACTAGAAGGGGATCTAGCTCCTATGGCACGACAAAGTCTGAGCTGCTTCAAATACTTTTACAGCAAGATCACTAGACCATCGATGTTACATGGAGCTTTGAGGAGTAGGACCAAGCAGGAACAGGAGATGTTTAACTTAATTTCTGTTAGGAGCAATAGGAGAGCATCAGCGGCGGCAGCGGCGATGCACGAGCAGCATCCGGCTCGGGCCGTTGCTCTCTCTCCACCTGCAAGTGTTCGAGCTGCTTAGCCAAGAACCGTGGATAAGCTCAAGTGCTGCCTCGACGTCGGTAAGATGAGCAGCTGCTCGGCGGCGGAGAGCACGTAGCAGGAAACAATGGCGGTGGGAGCGCTGGAGTTTTTGAGGAGAGAGAGAGCAAGAGAAAAAAAATAGAAGAAAGGAATGTGTGGTGGAGGTAGCTGGGAGATTTAGATAAAGACAAAAGTGTCTGATTTTTTGAAGTTGCCCGACGTCTGTCCCTAACCATTCTCCTAAAAATTTCAATACATTTAGTTATATCCGGGTCATAGCCAGCTGCCTTGCCAGCCCCATACCTGCACCACATGTCGGTAGTAATAAAAGGAAAAGAAACAAAAAAAATGCTTGCGGAAGATTGTGTTCATAGAAATACCGGTTTGTTCGAACAGCTATTATGAAATTGGTCTTAAAAACTAATTAAGTGAGAGAACAGCATTTTTCGCCATCAATGGGTTTGTATTTTTGAAACAAAATATCTATATTGGTGTCACAATATCAGTAGAGCTGTTTCGTTTTTGCCCTAATTCGAATAATGAATCAATCTAGGTGTAGTTGTTTTCATCTAAACCTGAACAATGTTGAGCGACAAAAAGAATTAGTTTCACATATTTATAAACGAAAACCTCAAATGGCTTAATGCTCCGATCGAACCCAAAGCTACCGGACAAAAGCAGTAATTATCCTCCATGGAAACTTCCCGTCAGTTTTGTATCCCCTGTAGGTACCCAGTCCACCGAATCATTTGATGCTAGTTCAGCACGAAACTCGCCATGTGCACCCCTGCTGTCCTGCTTTCGCTGTCAGACTGGACAAAACAATATCCAGGATTCCGCTAATCCCAACAATTTTTTATTCAGCCAGGGGTATTAGTTAAATGTAGTCTCAGATTCCAATCTCGAATTACCAGTAAAAATATTGCTCGACGTCTGTCGCTTATGTTTTGCCCGGATTTTTGCGTACTTTTCTTATTTGCCTTGTAAAACATCGTCTTGTAATTTCCGTCCCACAATTCGGTGCATCTCATATTTGTTCATCTACCCTTAAAAAATGTGCTATTATTTGACTGTTGATGGTACTGATTAATCAGATTTTTTTGACCTTACGGTTAAAATCTTCTCAACTATTTTATGGTTTATTAAGTGTTGAAAAAATGGTAAAAATACCAAAATGCGACTCTTCTTGGGAGTTGAGGAATCTAGTAATCGTTAAAATGTTTCACGTACAGTGAAGGCTTCACAAGTAAAGTTTTATTTTATAGTAAATTTTTCATACATACAAGTAGACGCTGAATTTACACTTCTACACACCTATTTACATTTTAAATATTGAGAACGTCACATATGCAAATCATACAACGGTACATCTCTCAATGGAGATATTGAGTACTAGTATATTGCTAGAATTGCAGAAGTCATACGGGACCAAAAGGAAAGCTTCTGCAGGGTAAAGACTTGTCCATTGCTTTGTATTTGTGACAGAAGCCTTCAGTTGCAGTCTGTTTTCAGGTTTCTTTCTACTAGTTGCTTCAATTTCGTAGTAGAACTTCCAATTTAGATTGCCCGTCCTAAGACAAACTACTGAAAATGCATGCCCGAAGGGCGTCATGCTATTGTTTAGGAGAAGGAATAGGTGATCATCCTCTCCAAGAAGAACTAGAAAAGGCACTGATACCTCAAGATTTACATCAAAACGCTGACTATAGATGAACCGCATAACATCAGAACTATGGCTGGTAAGAAAGTGTCGCGACCAATGTCCAGTGAATCCTCTATATCCACAGCCAGAAATAGGGCACACCGAAGGAGCAAAAAGACAAGCTTCCTCATGAGTATCTCTTTGTGCGTAGTTAATAAATTTGCAGCAACCCCACTTGGAATATGAGCATGAGGACTTGATTGACTCAACAATCTTCTCCAATGCAATATTTCGTGCAAAATTGGCATCGCAGGAACAAACGTGACACTTATTGCTGAGCCTGGACCAGCAGGAAAAGCATGCTACATGGCCATGTTGGCACTGAAAAAGATACAAAAATAAGCTGTGAACACGCAAGGGTAATTTAAAAAGTATGCTTTATTATAACAGAAATAGTCTGCTTAAAATATAGACAGGTGAAGTATGACTACAATTACACCAGAGACCAAGCCAAATGCCTGCTTGTAGTAAACTGTCAGAGCAAAGCGAATCTGATTCGATAGAATGGGTTAACTCTATCTCTGCATCAGTTCTGCATATGTTTTCAGACAGGTATTATGTGCTTGTGCATTTATGTATAAAGGAACAGTTTACTAAACCTGGTTGCAAGAATGTGAATTATTTTTAGTGAAATTTTTTTTGTATTGGTATACCTTTCGGCAAATATGGTTCAGACTGGTGCTAAAAGCTCTGGTAGCATCTGAGAAGGTGTCTGGTTCAGTGGTTTTTAACTTATGCCATTAATATCGGTAAGTCGATATGCTTGTTGTTTGGCTCACAATTGCTGTAATCACAAAGCAAGGAAGGGCATAACAATCCACCAGAAAAAGTCACTCCAGGCCATTTGGGTTTAGCAAGCCGTTACCATTGAACCCAAAACTGCTCCATCTCAATCCCTATCTTAGTATTTCCTTGCTCCCTTACTCCTTGTGAGTGGCAAGGCTGGCGAGCTCCCTATTCTCTAGTTGCGACCAAGTGACTGGCACTTGCATAAGCTGCATTGACCTCCTCCCACTCCCATTTCCCCTATCCTCTGCCTCTCTTCCTCTCTCCCTTTCCTCTCCATCTAGCCTCTACCCTCTCTCTTCCTCTCTCCCTATCAGTTCCAAGTTCTTTTCATTAATTGGTGGAAACATAGAATTACAGGGTAAGATGTGTAACCATAACGACCCAATTATTTACTGCTCAAACAGTTAGGTGAGTGCTTATATACAAATAAATTCCCTTTTCCATCGAAAATGGTGAATACAGATGTGTTCATATAAGCTTGTCATATATTTGCAAACAACAAAAACGTAAACATAATCATGCACAAAGCGATGCATGCAAGCTTGTTAATACTTATGGATTTCATGACAAAAAAACAAAGAAAAAAGATCAAGTTCATATGTAATTGGGCCTATAAGTCCACCTATGCAGCCATGTAAGTGCAGAAACAGGCCATAATTGACCAAGCAGGCCACGTTTCAGAACAATGGTTACTTGTGAGTGAGGTCTGGAAAATAAACAGTGGAAATCAGTTTGGAAGGCTGCAGTCCATAAGTCTAATGGAATAACTTACCGACATTAACTTATTGAGATAGCTTGACTTGTGTTTGTATATATTCTGAAGACTGTGAGCATTCAGTTTGTGAGCATAGGAATGTGATCCATGGGCACTATTGTTATCAAAGTACGCTAGCAGCTAGCTGTTCAATTTATTGCAAGCATGATGCTGACCAATTTTACCTCCATCGTAATTTTAGTTTTAACTTTTAAGTCATTGGAAGTTCATGAATGCTAATATATTAGATCGGTGATTTCGAGTGCCCAATGATGTTTTAAGTTTGTTTGCAGTACTTTTGTTTATAGACTTTTGAGTAAACAAGTTAATGGCAGAAGCACAATACTTCCATAGTTCTATGCCCCAAATTGGTTACCTTGAGCACTCTCTCTTTACATAAGGGTAAAGCTGAATAAGTTCATGCTTAACTTATGTTTTAGTAAATATAATAGAAATTGTAATAGTTGAAAGATATAATAGAATAATATTACTTTTTGGACGAAATAAAAAACTAGACGAAGAAAAATTAACAGAAATATCTCGAACCTTTGCTAGTGCGCCAATACTGGAACCCAGTGCTACTACTGCATTGCATCCAAAAGAAAGGAAAAACTTGTTTCTTCAAGTATCTCTAAAGGACATAGGACAGACAAAAAGCTGATATATATTCACGATGGTAGAGCTAATAATTTTGTTTCATACCTCTAAGACAACCGCATTGACCAACCCCATTCGGGAATTCGCTTGTATAGTTTAGCAAATTAAGCAACCAACATATCACATGGCAAGGAGACGAGCCAGGTAGAGGTAGCACCTCCCAATTCCTGCGCATACCTGGTAGAGGGGAGGGCGGAGGGACTCGAAGCAGATGGAGCAGTCGAGCATGTCAGGGTCGATCTGCACGTTTAGGCCACCCTCAACCTCCCCGTTGGCCATCTCCTCCACCAGGCCGAGCCGGCCGGTCGCCTCCTCCCCGGGCACCGCCGGCTCGGGGCCCGCAACCGCCAAATTCCGAGCCCTGGGGGGTTCGCCGTCTGCAGGGCCATCATCGCGCTTCCTCTTTTCGCCCCCAGAGGCGACGGGAGGGTCCTCGTCAGCGTCGTCTAAGGAGAACTTGGCCATGGATTTCGTCGTCGAGGGGACTGGGGGATTGAGGAAACAGGAGACAGAGAGAGAGCAGCAGTTGCATTGCAACTGACCGCTTTACCCACGATGGGACGCATAAGCATAAGCATTGGGCTTATGTGTTGTGATGGCCTCAGGGCCGGTTAGCTGGGCCGCGGCCTCGCGCAGAGGGGGAGGAAGCGGGTCGCTTCGCAGATGTGCCGGAGACATAAATAATACATTAATAATTTATTAAAAATATCTACGGCCACAATTTATTAAGGAAATTTCATTCTTTCATTTTACCTCACTTGTTAATTGATTTAACATTTAACATAAATTCTATTGTTAATCTCTACAATAATAAAGCTTGTCTTTATGTGACTTCATATGAGAAAGTTATTTATTAGAAAAAGTAACAGCCATATCACTATTGGTTTAGCTACTCCATTGACCCAATGTTTGGTCATTGCCGATCGGTGTTATGGTAGTGTTTTGAGTATCACCCTTTACCTATTTAAAGTGATACTATACGAGCATAAAGACATTGAGGGCTTTTAAATTGGTGTCTCTTAGTTGTTCACCGTCCTTTCAACGTACATCGATGGCTGCTTAGGGTCACAGACCCTATAGGCAACCATGATTCATCAGGCTTTCACACCAAAATTGAGCATAAAAAATAAGAGGTTCCTCCACTTTCAAATAATATCTCTTGCATTTTCACGGCCAATGTGAGACACCGATAGTCACCCAAGCTTACAGCCCTCCATAAGCACTCATAATCTATTAGGCCTTTCACATTCTATTGTTCATCAGGTTCAAGATATTGGGTGTTAGCCAAATTCTAGTACTAATTGTGGAATCATAAATGGCTTTCTTCACCCCTAAATGCTAGCCTAAGAGGTGAGGGGCTTTTAAAGAAGGTTTCGTTCTCTTTCATAACCAATGTAGGGCTATTAAATATTGTTGGTTCCATAGAAACTTCTTGTCTCAGAGGGACAATCAAGTTTCATCAAGCATGAACAAGTAATCCTAGCTAGGGCAGAAACGTTTGGTTAATGGGGTGTAGAAATAAATAGAGCTTCAGTATCTATTGTACGTTGAAGGCCTTTTATTCTTGTCCGCATTTTGTTATTTTGACATAAGTTTTATGGTTCTTTCGATGTATGAAATAAATTTCTAGGTTCCAAGTGTGGAGGCCATAGACCCCGGGTATCTCATCATAAGCATATGGGCCACTCAGATAGAGGATGGGCTAAGACTTGTAATTAGAGATATAGTAGCACCCGGCAGATTTTGTCTTATACAATAAGGGATATACAGTCCTAATCGGGTAGATTGTATCTCTAAGAGAAGATTCCTTAGCCGTATCCGGCTAGGACTCTTACCTTGTACCTCTGTCCCCCAATATATAAGGGGAGGCAGGGCGTCCCCTGAGGGCATAAGTCATAGAAGGAGACACAAATCCTCAAAAGAATAATACCACAACTGGACATAGGGTATTACCTTATATTAAGGGTCCGAACCAGTATAAAATTTTTCTGTGTTCCTTTGCAATCCATCGAGTTTCCCCTTGCCGAGTAACCCTATAATCATATTGCTGATGTAAAACATCGATAGTTGGTGCGCCAAGTAGGGGCCTTTCGGCGAGATCTACATCAACAATCTCGATGGATCCAACAACAGGAGTCGACGGCAACAAATTCTCCCCTGGAGACACAATAACCATCAGAAGTCTCGACTTCGTCGCCGACCAGATTAGCAATCTCACATTGGCCGACGCAAATCTAATCCAACCGGCCGAGGAACTAGCCGACTCCGCGCTAGTCGGCCCACAAGACGCTGCAACAACCATCATCAATCTGACGCAGCAATCTTCTACTTCGTCAAGCCTTGGGACAACTCTCTCCTTCGGTGTCCGACTCGCACTAGGCCTTGAGCCGGCCCGGGTTGGGCTAGAAAGGGGAGAGATCGTCAATTTCCCGCACAGGCTCAACAATGCCACGGATCTACATCTTACGCGGCAGACCCGATCTCCTACAATTCAGTTTGGACATGGCCAAGCGCTGTTTTAGATTGGATCTAAGGAGGTTGGAGTCGTTCTTACTCCGATGAACTACTCGGACTCCGACTCCAGGTCGGACAACGGTTCGAACACCAGTTCGGACTCCAGTCTGGCAAGTCTCCTTATCCCCCGCGAGATCTTCATGGCTTCGACCCCTCCACCAGAGGTACGCCGACTACAAGAGGAGCAACAAGAGGAGGCGCGCCGACTACGACAACAGGAGGAAGCCGACTGCGAGGCTCGCAACGACGGGCTACGCAAGGCTAGGTGAATCGCTCAGCAACAGATCCTCCAGACAAAAGTCGGCGACCACGATGTCTTCGTCACGCCACAACAGAACGTCGTGGCCGCCGCAACCCTGCTGGACACGCTCCAGATCAGGCCTAATCACCAGGCCACCCCGACTATCACCAAGATCAAGGCGATGATTACAGCTGCTGCCTGTCAGCAGCAACAGCAGTCGGGCGACATACTTGTACCGACCAACCGGTCAAGTTCTCCGCGGTAGGCTCATCTACGTCAGCACGATGCCGGGAGGCTAGTTCTAGTTGGCCACACGAGGAATCGCGGCAAACATCACTCGGCAACACTAACAACAATGATCGACAGCGTTACCAGTACGATCGCCGGTTCAACCAAGACCTCCGAGTTCGTCTACAACTCGACCTCCGATACGACATCAATGCCCGGCGTCGTCAACATGAAGCAGACGAGTGCCGCCGACTAGAGGACGAGAACGAGCATTTCGGTCTTCACCATGAGCGGTTTAACCGCCGTGGTCGGAGCCGGAGCCCTCACGAAGATGAAGGCGTTCCAGCTTTCATCCACGAGCTACAGGATGTCGACTGGCCGTCAGGCTTTAAGCCTATGGGGATCGAGAAATACGACGGCAAAACCAACCCCGAGTCCTAGCTCACCGTATACACCCTGGCAATTCGAGCTGCCGGAGGTGACCATAAAGCCATGGCTAACTACCTCCCGGTCGCCCTGGCCGACTCAGTGAGGACATGACTAACAAGGCTCCCGAGGCGGTCGATCAGTTCCTGGGGAGAACTCAGGGAGCAGTTCATTGCTAACTTTCAAGGGACCTACGAGAGACCGTCTTCCGAGCATGATCTATATCAACTGCACCAGAAGAATAATAAGTCTCTACGCGACTTTATCAAGAGGTTCTCCGAGAAGCGCAACCAGATCCCAATGATCAAGGACGAGGCCGTCATCGCCGCCTTCCTCAAGAGAGTAAAGGATGCCCTGTTCATCGCGAAGTTCACTCGAAAGCCTCCAGCCACCGTCCGGGCTCTCTTCGATATGGCAAACAAATACGCCGACTCGACCGAAGTGGTCGCAGAGGCCCTCGATGAGAAGAAGGAGTCCCGGTAGAAGGATCAAAAGACGAAAGCCGACAACGAGCCATCACAGAACAAGTCTGGTAACTGCAGGTGGAAGTCGGACAACGAGGTGGCCAACATGGAGCGAACTCGGTCGTGGCCCCAACGGAACAACGACTACCAGAAAGTCATGAATGGGTCATGCCCCTTCCACCCAAAAGGCAAGCACGCGGCCAAAGACTGCTTCATGCTCAAGAAGTTTGCCTCCGAGCAGGCTTCATCATCTGGCGCCGACAAGAGCAAAGACAAGTTAGATCAGGACCCGGCCAACGATTTTCAAGATCCCCAAGTCGAGCTCAACCACATCTTCGGAGGGCCGTCTGCGTATGAGTCCAAACGGAAGCCGAAGCTAACGGCACGGGACATCAACGCAGTCTCTACAGCAGACGCCCCCCAGTATTTGCGCTGGTCAGAGAAGTCCATCACGTTCACCCGCGCAGATCATCCAAATTGGGTTTCACACCCGGGACACCACCCACTCGTCCTGGACCCGATCGTCAAGAACATCAAGTTGAAGAAGGTTCTCATAGATAGAGGCAGCGCGCTCAACATCCTCTTCGCCAAGACCTTGGATGAGATGAAGATTCCTCGTTCAGATCTGCGGCCGAGTACGGCGCCCTTCCACGGGATAATTTTCGGCCTGTCTTCAACACCACTTGGGCAGATAACCTTGCCGGTCACCTTCGGCACGCGGGATAAGTTCCGCACAGAAAACATCTTCTTCGAGGTCACTGACTTCGAGACTGCGTACCACGCGATACTCGGACGGCCGGCGCTCGCCAAATTCATGGCAATACCGCACTATACCTACATGGTGCTCAAGATGCCAGGGCCAGCAGGAGTCCTCTCGCTCCCCAGGGATATCAAGCAAGCCTTCACCTACGATAAGGAGAGCTGTGAACTGGCTCAATCACAAGAGGTGGTAGTCGGGTGCAACAGCATTCAGCAAGCCATCACAACCGAAGGATGTCCAGAAGCTGACAGGTTGCATGGCAGCACTCCGCCAGTTTATTTCCCGACTGGGCGACGGGCATCCCCTTTTTCAAGCTATTGAAGAAAGCAGACAATTTCCAATGGACTCCCGAAGCCCAGCAAGCCTTCGAAGACTTCAAACAATTTCTCACATCACCTCCCGTGTTGGCGTCACCCATGCCCCAAGAACCACTAATGCTATATCTGGCGGCAACTACTCAGGTCGTCAGCACGGTGCTAGTGGTCGAGCGATCCGAAACGGGTCACATCCAAAAAGTTCAACGGCCAGTCTACTTTGTCAGCGAGGTCCTTGCCGATTCGAAGATGAGATATCCGCAGGTCTAGAAGCGGCTATACGGCTTACTCATCACTGTCTGGAAGCTGGTGCACTATTTTCAAGCACATCAAGTCACGGTGGTCACATCGTATCCACTTGGGGATGTCCTGCATAACTGCGAGGCCACCGGCCGAATCGCTAAATGGGCGCTCGAGTTGATGGCGTTCGATATCACCTTTTAGCCACGGACAGCAATTAAATCACAAGCTCTAGCCGACTTCGTGGCCGAGTAGACAGAAGTCCAAATGCCTACATCAACAGTGAAGCTAGAGTACTGGACAATGTACTTCGACAGTTCTCTACGGATCGGTGGCACCGGGGCTGGCGTCGTACTGACGTCCCCCACCGGCGAAAAACTCAAGTACGTTCTACAAATCCACTTCTCGACTTCCCACAACGTCGCCAAGTACGAGGCACTTATCCACGGGCTCCGCATTGCTATATCACTCGGCATACGTCGACTGATTGTGCGTGGAGATTCTCAACTCGTGGTGAACCAAGTCATAAAGGATTGGACATGTCTCGATGATAACATGGTGGCATACTGTTAGGAGGTCCGTAAGCTGGAAAACAAGTTCGACGGGCAGGAGATAACACATGTCCTACAACAATACAATGATGTTGCAGATGAATTGGTAAACATGGGATCCAAGCGAGAAACGGTCGTGACAGGGATCTTTATCAAGCAACTTATGGAGCCATCAGTCAAGAAGAAACCAGTGCCGGAGCAGTCGGGAGGCGAACCTACCCCGGCGACAGACGAGGCACTACACATATGTCAAAATTGGCGGACTCCTGTCCTCAAATTCCTCCTGGATGATGAACTCCCAGAAGAACGCAGCCAAGCCGAACAAATCAAATGTCGAAGCAAGAGTTTCCTAGTCATCGGAGAAGACCTGTACTGAAGAAGTGCATCCGGTGTCCTTATGCGCTGCGTCACCACCGAGGAGGGCAGGCAGATTCTACAATCGATCCACTCGGGTATATGTGGCAACCATGCCGCATCCAGGACGTTAGTCGGAAAGGCTTACCAGCAGGGATTTTTCTGGCCAACAGCAGTAACAGATGCCAAAGACATTGTTCGCACATGCGAAGGTTGCTAGTTCTACGCAAGACAAACCAATCTCCTAGCCCAAGAACTCCAAACAATCCCAATCTCTTGGCCCTTTGCAGTATGGGGGCTTGACATGGTCGGGCCCTTTAAGAAAGTGCCAGGAGGGTTCACACACTTGTTTGTCGCAGTGGATAAATTCACAAAGTGATTGAGGCCAAACCCATTGCAACCATAACAGCGGCACGAGCAAAGGACTTCATCATGAGTATATTATACCGATTCGGGGTCCCCAACCACATCATTACCGACAACGGTACTCAGTTCATAGGCAGCATGTTTTAAGATTTCTGTGACGACTTCGGCATCAAGATCTGCTATGCGTCTGTGGCACACCTGCGGAGCAATGGGCAGGTTGAACGCACCAATGGTATGGTCTTACAAGGTATCAAGGCCAGTATATTCGATCGACTTCAACCATACGCAGGCCGGTGGGTACAAGAACTCCCATATGTTCTCTGGTCTCTCAGAACCACGGTTAGTCGGGCAACAGGGCAATCCCCTTTCTTTCTGGTCTATGGTGCTGAGACTGTGCTACCAACCGAGTTAGATTTCGGCTCTCCGCGAGTTCAGGCTTACTCAGAAATCATCTCAAACAATGCCCGATTGGTTGAATTAGATCAGTTGGAAGAAGCGAGAGATATCGCAACAATCCAGTCGACAAGGTATCTTCAAGGCCTGCGTCGTTATCACAGTTGCAATGTCTGTGGCCGCGCCTTTTTGGTCGGAGATCTCGTTTTGAGAAAAATACAAACCACCAAAGACAGGCATAATCTATCCCCAATCTGGAAAGGGCCATTCATTATCGCTGAGGTTACTCGGCCAGGCACCTATCGACGGAAGACCGAAGATGGTGCCCTCATCAGCAACTCATGGAATATAGAACAGCTACGTCCTTTCTATACCTGAGTTTTATACTTTTCCATGTGTACAGTTTTTCTCTGACTCACTACGCCGCTTGTTTCAACCGAGTAGTGAGTCGGGGGACTACATGTGTTATATGTGCTTTGTCAATAATATACGAGCTTGTTTTACTTAAGCTATGAAGTTTTACTACGACTTTATCACGTTTGCCCGAGTACAGCCCTCTGCGGTGAACAATTTTATTAAGTTCCTGTAGACTAACTCGGCGTAGACTATGTAGTCGGGTAAAACTAATGACAACTGAGTAACAATTCAGAGCTTGGTGGCATTGCACATATATTTACACATGTCTTTGCAAAAATCCACAATACACCGACTGCATGATACACTGTTCTTACATACCCAGGTCTTGGGTGATCATCTTTGCAGTCGGCCTCGCCTTGGCTATCAGCTCCAGCACCTCCTCAGGTATCGCCTCCTCGGCGAATCCCTCCCCGATGGCTTCAATGTCTGCCCTAAGGTACATGGACTTGGTCATCGCTAGGGTTTGGGCCACGCCGACAATAGTACGCTCGTCCGAGTACCTCTTCAGGATACTCGGTGCATCGTTAAGGCACGCCTGCACCTGAGACACCGTGTTGGAGCTGGTTCCCACATGGCGAGGATCCATCACGTCAAGGAGCCCTTTCACGGACTCGGCAAGGATCTCCTGTGACTCCTTGACGACCTTTATTTCCTTTGCAAAAGCCTAAAACTAGATTTGGGCATTGGCTCTAGTAGCTACCCGGGTTCATCGACAAGCAAACTTGTCAGGCAAAACTGCAGATGGGGTAATTAATGGATTGTTTAAGATCAATGTCAGGGCGGAGACTTAATTTTGTAGTCGGCCTCTCACTTGGCTATGGTCTTCTCCAGTTCAACTTTTTCCTTCTCGAGCTTGGCGTTGGCCTTCTTCAACTCGGCCTTCTCTTGCTCAAGCTCGGCATTGGCCCTTGTCAGGTCGGCTTTGTCTTTTTCAAACCCGGCCTTAGCTCTCTCGGCCTCCTTCAACTAGATTTCTCCCTCTGTTCGGGTCTTCAGCTCGGCTTCGAGGGTTGCACGACAGATTAGTCAAGAACTCAACGTTGCAGTCAAGACACAACTGGGCAGTCGGGAACAACACAGCTGGAGAAATATATTAAGGATTTGGTCAGGAAGAAGTATTCTGGAGGCTCACCTCTCATCTTCTTGGCTTGGTCCCAATTCTCGTCCCTGAGCTAGGTGACGGCATCCTTCAGCCAAGTTTCCCTCCCTTGATGGCGCTCCTCCAATACGGTCTTTAGGGCCCGGAGCTGGTCCAATTCTTGGAGCTGGGGGGCAACCCGGGTCAGGATCTCGTGCATCTTCTCCGAGCGATCAACAAGCTTCTGCTCGGGGAGAAACAAATCAAAACAGAATCAAGCGTCAGAACACTCGCCTGAGGAAGACTACCAAGATTCCAATACAACGAAAATCATACCTGAATCCCCTGGGACGCGGCGATTGTGGCACGAAGCAAGTCCTCACGCTCCTTTTCCGTCGCAACCTCATCATGCTTGTAGCTCCTAGCAGTTCTGTCAGGTGTCGTCCAGCGGATTGTCCTCGGGAACTTGCGCAGAGGAGCTTCGATCCTAGGGAGGTTGGGTCTGTCCGAAGGAGGAGACAGCGACGATGACGACGGCAACAAGGACTGCGACAGGGTCCCGGCCCTCAACTCGGCGGCCTCCGGGCCCTCGGGGGCTGGCTCAGGGGCTGGAGCAGCAGCTTCAATGGTTACCCCTTGGTCGGCCAGTGTCGGCGGCCCTGCAGTCGGGACCGTCTCAGTTTCTGCAACTGGGACCATCGCCGGCTCAGCAGGTGTGCTCGCTGGCGCTGGCTCGGCTGGGGCTGGCTCTACAACGGGAGTGGCCGGAGCGGTCTCCTTGAGATCAATATCAGCCCGCTTCCTACGTAACGAGTCAAACTTCATGACACTACCATGACAAACAAGATTTTCAGAAGATCCAGAGCAACCTACCTCTTGGAGAACTTAAGCCTTTGCCCGGGAGATCCAGATCCCGGCGGTGGGCTGCGGCCGGCTGTCGGGCCAGTCAGTGTGGCAGTCGGCTACGGCGTTTTTATCCTGGCTGGTCCCACTTCTGGTGTGGCCGGCTGGGAAGCCCGGGTACTCGGCAGTGCCACTCTTGGGCTCAATGTTGCTAAGCCTGGCGGCGCTGGAATCGGCCCTGTACTCGGCAGCATTTTGGTTGGGCTCGATGATGCTGAGCTTGACTGCACAGGTCCCGGTCTGGGACTCAATGGTCTGGGTGCTGCACTGGCAGTGTCCTTTATCTTCAGACTCCCGGCAGCGGCACTTGGCCTCATAACCGCCTTCTTGCCCTAATCTACAACAGGTCTCTTCCTCGCTCTCTTGGAGTCGGGCTGGGCAGCAGAAGGACTTCTTGGCCTCTTCTTCGATTTCCATGCCGACAATTTTCGGGAGTCGTCATCGAACTCCTCACATGACTGCAAGCAGTTCAACAATATAAGTTATACACTATGAAGCCAATCTGGGCACATATCTGCAAGCATTCACCACAGACGAACTACAAGACAACATCAACAAGGGTTACCTTTGGGCGCGGCCTCTTCTTGCTGTAAGCCGCCACGGACCGATCTGTGTCCTCAGTTTCAACCACTCCGCTGGTGAAGAAATCCAGCAGGATGTCGGTCACCTTATACTTGTCTATTAGGTCGGAGAATTCCCGGCTGGGATCACCTTTGCCCCTGTAGTCCCAGCCGAAGTGGCACCTCAGCTTTAGCGGCCTGAGGCCCTGAGTCAAGAAGCGTCTGGCCACCTATGGACCAGTCAACCCGACTTTCTTCAGCTTGCTGATCTTGCCGACAAGCGTATTAACCTGCCCCATTTCTTTAGAGGTGGGCAGAGACGACCACTTGGCAATAATCACCGGGGGCAAACCCATAAAAGGGGGAAGGCATGGCTCAAGATCGGAACAGTAAAATAATTCCTTATGCCAGCCATTGAGAGAAGATTTCAAAGGAATATCTAAATAAATCTTCTTCATCTCGTTCCTAAATTAGACACCAGCTCCCCCAATCACTTGGATTTTATTTTTGGAGGGTTGGGGCTTGATATGGAACAAATACCTGAACAGATTCAGATGGGGTTCCACATCCAAGAAGCACTAAGAGAGTCACGAAAATGGAGATCTGAAGAATCGAGTTGGGATTCAAATTGACCAACTCGAGCTCGTAAAAAGAGAGGAGCTGGCGAAAGAACTTGGAAGATGGAAGAGAAAGACCCCGGTGGAAAAAAGAAGCAAAAAACGACAGTCTCACCGTCCTGGGGCTCTGGAACCGATTCGTCCTTAGCCGGACGCTAGTTGATGATCTCCTGGCTCTGCAACTTCAGCTACTTCTCCAGAAGCTTCAACTTTGCTGACCCGCAAACTGAAGTCGGCCAAACCTCGTCAGATGAACCCACAAAATCCGAAGCCTTCGACATGGTTGGGGATGAGGAAATTTGGGGAAAATGTTGCTGGAGGTTTGGAATGGACGAGGAAGAGCGAAATCGCCCGAATTCTGGTGGGAAAGAGCGAGCAACAGCGAACCCTAGCGGAGCGGGAGGCGAAATTTCGGTGCGGAAGCGGAAGACGAAACGATTGGTGGATTGGAGAAGATGAGGAAATCTTTTCTTTCTCTCCTCGCCTTTTATAGAGCCTTTTCCGACTTGTGGACTTGGGCTCTGTTAACGCCAAAATTTGGTAAGGCCCTGTATCAGATTCGGTTAAAGGAGGGATTACAGTCAACAGACGGAGAAAAGACCGGAATCGGGAAGGAGCCGTGAAGACCGTTACTTGGCAGTTATTTACTGTACCTATTAATTAGGTAGGTGTTTATATTTCGGAAACCTGACCTCGTGTCCGGTCAGGATTAGCTAGCGTTTTGTGTTTTGGATAGGAAATCATGTATCGTGTCCTATAAGGACTCATGTAACTCGGGGTATAAATACGTACGCCCGGGCACCTTGTAAATAATCAATCACAACGATCAATCAAATTCGGCGCATCGCCACCCTTTACCAACAGGTTCTTGCTTCTCAAGCCGGGCTGCATCGGTTAGGTCCGAACTCCTGCGAGAGGGTAAGTCTCGTTACCCCGGCTACCTATCGGTTAGGACTTCCTCGGTTAGGTCCGATATTCTAGTCGGTTTATGGTAGTCGGCTTACCACGATATATTTAGTTTATCTATGGCTGCATCAGTTCAGTTTGACCTCATAGATTGATTAGGTATATCACATCACGAGTGCGTAGATCGTATCGGCTTACTGGGAGCGGTTTATCATCAGTTTGTGCTGCATCGGTTGGGTCCGACCTACTAAACTGCTAGCGATAAACCGATCCTGCTAAGCCGATGCTTTATGCGCAGGCGTCTTATCGGGGTGTATAGCCGGTAAGTTATCTTCATCACGATCGCATTATATTTATCGGCCCATTGAGGTATCGTTATCATTGTCGGTCTGTGCTGCAACGGTTGGGTCCGATCTACTAGACTGACGATAATAGCTTTACTCTTGATGAGCCGATGGGTGTTATGCGATGTTGTTATCGGAGTGCTTAGCCGATAAGTTATCTGTTGAAGCCGACTACATTTATTCATCATTCTTACTTTATACTCCCTCCGTCCAGTAATCGGCTGGCTCATCAATTATCTATCATTTATGTTATTGCACGCCTTATTACACATTCTTGCATGTATTATTGTTACGATCGACTAAGGGCTAGCCGATGAGTTCATTCTGCCGATCCAAGCGCAAGTATAAGCAGGTTCCCGGGCACGACCCCAGGCAAGATCCCGGGCACGAGCTTAGGTAAGACCCGGGCATGGGCCCGGACAGCGGATGAAGATCCCGGGAACCGATAGGAGCAAGGGCCCGGGCACGGGAGTCTTTCACGACAATACCAGTAACACTAAACCATGATCGGCTGGAGTTTATTTGATTTATTTACTTAAGCATTCTGCCTGTTTATTTTACCAAGTTTATAGCCGGTTTTTTTGAGTATCCCTTCGATGATCGGCTAGCACGATACTTGTGTATTATTATGCTATTGCTCCTGCCATCATCGGTTTTAAGCCGATGTATAAGTGCTACAGTGTGTATCGGCCATCGGCCGATGACATGAGTCCAAGTCGGCTTCCAGCCGATTGGCTCGCGAATTTAACATCCCCTTCTCCTTGTCAATTACAGGGTCAAATTGACTGGCACGCCTGCGAACCTCAAGACTTTAGGACCTGCACTGGAGCTAAGCAGATCTCCCAGGCCTTCGCGTGTCACCCAGACGCCGGACGGCCCCTGCGGGTTTTCGGCGTCAACACGCTTGCAAAGTCAGTATTGGGCCACTAAGATATGAGTTTCTACAGTAGCACGCTCAATATGGGCCGCTCGCAGGCTGGGTTAAAGTCGCAGTGCTGATGCTACCAACAGGAACCGATGAAGTAATAGATATGCTTCATGAAGGCCTAATTGCTAAACACATGTGTTTGGGTATCTGTCTTATCCACCAGGTATCGAGGATATATCCTTATAAGGATCACAAACTGGTCTTCATTAAAATTGGGGATGCAGGTATCTTTCTCGAGTATACCTGACCACGCGATGGATTTAATTTCATAAAGTAGTACTTGGCCTACATGCTTGGCCAACAGTTGCCATGAGCGACATTATTCCAGCCGACATGACGCTGAAGAGTCTAACTTTCGAGTAGTGCACTACTCGAGAGAGACTATAAACCTTCTTTCCAGCTGACATGACGCTGAGAAGTCTAATTTCCGAGTGGAATGCCACTCGGGAAAGACTATAAACCCCCTTTCTAGCTGACATGAAGCTAAAGAGTCATATATATGAATGGCATGCTACTCGGCAAGACTATAAATCATATTCCGGTTGACATGATACCGAAGAGTCTCATATACTAGTAGTATACTACTCGAGAAAGACTACAAGGTTAAAAATCTTTGACTTTATGTTTAATTGTTTTCATAATTAAGCACAAAGTCAGGGGCTACATCTAATAGGTGCGCCTATTCGGCGCATACTATTCATGCATCTACATGAAGCCCTTCATAGCCTCGCTGCCAGCTGACATGAAGCAGGACTCGGGAAGAAGAAGCACTCAGACAAAGAGTACTCGGGAGCAATGCACTCAGGCAATCTTCATCGTGGAGGATGAGCACTCGGCATCAGCTGTGACTCAACTATGAAGGTATCAGGGGCTACTGTGAAGGCCATGGTGTCGAAGGAGGGAACTCCAACCGCGGGGAGTCTGGGGACCCCCCTTTGAGGTTCGGCCAAGGGAGTGGTTCATAGGACGGCTGCGGCGCCTGGTCGATGGCACGCAAAGGAGACAGAAGAAGTAGACAGGTTCGGGCCGCACGGAGGCGTAATACCCTACTCCTGTGTGTATCTGCTATGTGGGAGATGAATGCGGTTCGTTCTTACAAGATGTTCTTGAGGGGTGCTCAGGAGCTAGCCCTAACTTGGGAACTCAGTCTCTCTAGAAGTTGAACTCAATCCTCTCCCGAAGCTCCCTCTTTTTTTCTGTTGGCATGAATCCTCCTTTCATAGTCCAAGGGGAGTCCACAGTGCCTAGTACACATACCAAGAGAAAGCTTTTCTAGGTACGATATGTCTTGTCGCACGCGTCCGCCTGCTGAGCCACGTCGGAGTTGGTTCGGCACGTCTGGTCGTCACGTTGCTCGGCTGCTGCGGGCGGCTAGGTCATGAAGATGTGACGGCGCACGCCATCGCCGCTAGAGCGTGGAAAACCGAAGCCCTCTTAATCAAATATTCTCTGACTGCACAGGGAGCGGGCTCACGGGGGGCCATCATGAGAGCCCACGCGTGTCCAAGCAGGCGACAGGCGCGATATGCCCCGTCACCTCGTCATTAATGCAGGTAGTTGGAGAGTTGATCCGCTCGTGTCAGGCTCATGCCCGGGGTAGAGAGCTCATCGAGCCCTCCGCGCACACAAGGTGCCGAGTTCCTCGGGGACCGAGGCTGTGAGCCCCGGGCTCGGGAAGCGCGCCCCGGGCCCGGGAATGCCCCAGCGATGTGCCCCGCGAACGTGCCTATGGGTCCCGGGACCGGGGGGTGAGACACGGGGCCCGGCGATGTCCCAGTAATGTGCCCCGGGAACGCGCCCCGGGACCGAGCTTGTGGGTCTCTGGACCGGGGGGCGAGACCCGGGCCCGAGAATGTCTCCGGGCCACGGGGCCCGAGGTGGATGCAAGCAGTCGTCGCGACGCGCCCGGGAAAGGTACACCCGGGCCTGGTGAATGCGGTTAACATATGCTCCTAGGTCTTATGTTCGATCTGGTACAGAAGGCAGTTAAAAATTAAAAACAGAAGGCAGTATGTATAATTGTGTGCGTACGTAATTATTATTGTGGGCGGCTGAACCTGAACGCCTTGCGAGCGTTGAATCCACAGCTCCTGTTCCAATCTAAATTTGCTTCCAGAATCACAGTCCCGACGCCTTGTGTTCAACTATTATAACCACTCTTGGAGTACTAGAAATGCATCCGATATATAATTAATTTCCTACAAGTAGCATACATGCACACTGGGCCGCCCGAGATGCTCGCTATCTCCAAAGTTAATTTCGTGTACATGTGTG
This sequence comes from Oryza meyeriana var. granulata, assembly GCA_003991445.1. NCBI lineage: Eukaryota > Viridiplantae > Streptophyta > Magnoliopsida > Poales > Poaceae > Oryza > Oryza meyeriana. The sequence continues at coordinate 89,996 of RYFJ01004117.1, read as the reverse complement.
CAACACAAAGATGGAGCATCCATCTATGCATCGGTGTTAGCATTCCTGCTTTAGGCTTTAGTTTATGCGGGCGTTACATAGGTCACCGCCTAGAATGCCAGTTCTCGCTAGCTAATCTACAGTTCAGTAGTCAACCGTTGTGATCTGTGAGATCCGCTTTGGCGGCATGATCCATACTTTTCTTTGATCCATTATGACCTCTGCACCAATTAATTTGTGCGATCATGATCTGCAAGCCAGTAGTATATTCACTTTCAACGCCACATATATATATGTTCGACAATGTTGCATTTTAATAATTTCTACTCTTACCAGTCCAAGAAGACTTTTATTTCGTTTCGTTTTATCATATTTTTCAAATTATTGTTTGGTTAGAGTAAAACTTGTTAGAATATGGAAAATTTCATATTAACTTTGAAAGTATTTCAGGTGGAATAGTCAGTCAGCTTAACATTAATAGGAAAAATGGTTTGTCCCATATGTTGGCCCATGAAAAAGGACGAAGACATAACATCATGAAATCATTCAGATATTCCTAGTATTACTAGTAACCGAGCACGTGTGACGTTATGACATTATTAATTAAGACAAACATTTTTATTTTAAAACTAACAAGAGTTCCTGATGTTTTAAAAAGGAGATAGAAATCCATGACAATTATATAATTTGAAAATCTTGTGGACCAAGCTATAACACTCCAAGCACAAGAATGTCATCCTTTCAAGTCACATTCACCGTTGTAGTTGGTATTATCCAAAGCTCGTAAATAAACAGAACACTATTGGCCACTGTTGAAGATAAGTTATTCCACCTTTAGAAATCATAAATCACTAAATCAAAGAATCAATTATTACATTAAGCATGTAACAGGTGGACCACATTAGCCCGATACAACTTACAATTTCCATTCTGTCTTCTAGTTTCACCTTTCAAATCACAAGTTGCAATGTTGGTCATGTATGCACAGACATGGTGTTTCCTAGCGATGGCACAATACACTTGCGAACCTTTGCTACTAAGATTCTATCACAAATATATTTCAGTGTTCATTATATATTTGAAGTGAACAAAAAACTCACTTCTTGCACCAGTTCTGGAAATGCTTTCGTCGATTTGCTGATACTATCAGCTCGCAAAGCTTTCAACCCTGATCTTTGTTCATCCTGACAAAGTACTGCCAGCCAACTCAAAGACACAGTGAGATATTACACTTATAAAAATTGGACTACAACAATTAAAACAGTGCAGAAACAATGCATACCAAAGTAAAATACCCTTGCTTTTCACACCCCATTTACCTGATAAAAAATAGAAGGCTTTTATTAGATATTTCAACCGAAAGGACCAGCATTTATCAAACTCTATAAATCAGTGGCATACCATGCTAACATCAGAATCTGGACATCTGTATGGGGGCCTTCAAGGTGAGAACAGTGTGTTTCAATGCCTTCTGGACCGTTGAAATGGACAAAAACACAAATTATTGATTGTTCCGTTCATACAAGACTAAAATCCATGACCATAAGCAGTTTCGTCAAGGCAGGAAACAAGATATGTAGGCATCAAAAAGTACCTATCAAGTACAATAAAAAGCTTGAAGAATGAACTCAAGTAAAAGGGGCAATCATTAATATGAGAAACAGTCAGAGCTAGGAGGTAAATCTGCCCATCCAAATATATTTGACGAGAACCAAACTTCCTTGCTAGCTGGAGTTAGGAGGGACATCGGATACAGAAAAATTTATGTGACTGTGCCTCAGCCCTGAGGTCATGCTCTAAGAAGAAATTTACAGATTCCTATAAGAAACTGAAATAAATTTGTTTGTACCAGATTCTTAATGACATTAAGAAGCTTCTCATGCTTCCCAACTGCTGTATTTGAAGTTTGCAAATATTTAGAAATGCACAGGCTCAATACCTCAATAAGTTGGCAGGATCGTCTACTTTTGATCGGTTCAATACCTCAAGCAATAACCTTAATTAAAGTAATCAGGAGACATATACTCCTGATTCAGTTTGGAGGAACTGAACATCCCAACTATGTCAGCTAGGATGGTCAAGCAAGATCCTCAATTATTCCATATGGGCAACAAATCATGTCCGGATATAATCCAAAAGGCATGAAAAAATGTTGGCAGTTCAGAATTGTAGGAATATTCAGAATTTGAATTACTACAGTCAGCACATACATGCTTTTATGTATGCAATGTAGCCTGATTCAAATATTCAAATATATAGAACTTAGCTATCCAATCCAACCTCCTTTTGTGTTGGAGAAAAAAAATGAAACTTTCACTTGTAGCCATGCCATTAATATAGTATAGTTTCATGATTTCCATGCCATTAATCTACACACTTGTACCATTGTAAATGAATCAGCAACCTGCAAAGGTGGCAGGAAAACTTTTAGATAATGCAGCACACCGTCCTGATGGTCATAGTGCAATTTACTTTTTCACATACATATATCTTTGATACTGGAGATTGGCTAACCAGTTCAACAAAGTTGAGTTGTAGTATGCGACTATGGGTGTAACTAACTTGGCTGTCGGCTATGGTCTGCCTGAATTGTTTTTACTATTGTCGTGACGACTTGTGTAACTGTGGTTTTAGTCAATCATCTCTAGGTGTCTATCATCAACCAACAACCAATGTGAGAACCACTCAAATATTAATCATTAAACCACTTTATTTATATTGGTGACTCATCCTTGCCCAACTGTAGCAGAAAAGGTGCAGGAGCAACAACTACCCCAAGAAGTACTCAAGATAAATCAAAGGTCCAGGGAAAGGGCTACAAGGACAAATGCTATGAGTGTATCAGGAAGGCTGTTGAGGCTCGCTTCAACAAACTGCTCACTGAGGTAGTGCTTAAATAAATGCTGGACTTATGATTTTATTGCCTGGCTAGCACAGAGTTAGCAGCAAGTAGCTAATGTTTTCATTGTGCAGCTTGTTTTCTCAGAAGATTTGATGGAAGCTTTGGAGGAAGCTAAGGCAGTAAGTACTCTGTTGTTTTGCACTTGTTATAGTACAAATGAATGTATAGAATTCTGGACTCCTTAGATTTAAGTGATTCCTGGTGCTCTAGCTTCGTGACCAATGCTTGTTCCATCCATTGTTTTAACTTTCTATTGTCTAACAAACTGAAAAGAAAATGGCTAATGTGGGTGAGACGCAATGGAACCCACAGTATTATTGTTCATGACTGAATGAAGTACCAATTGACATAGTTTTTGCTCTTTTTCGTTCTTTCTTTCTTTCTTTTTTTTGGCTTAGTTTTGTATTCCATTATAGTACATCTTAGTCCTACTTGTTCTGCAAATTGCAACCTAGCAAAGAATAGCTGCTATTTCTGTAGGACACTATTCTTGATTTACTGAATTATCTAACTGATTTGTGGATCATTGCTCTACTCCTAATGCAATACAGATTGGAGATGAGCTTGGTGATATATATGACTATGTTGCACCATGTTTTCCTCCTAGGTATGTTGATGGTTAGTATAGATGATACTTATCCTTGGAAGAGATCTTGAGAACCATTTATTCTGTATACACAAGAATTGACAACCTGTCTACTTAGCAATGCAAAGATACAGGTTGCCTCCTATGATGAGCCACACTATATGCCCATCATAATCCAATAGATGGGAATGCTTCATAATCTGTTGTGTTCTAACTCTTGAATACATGAGCTCATGCACAAATTATGTATTGCTTGAAACTTACATGATAGGGTGAAATATGCTATTTTTGCTATTTCTCATTTCATTTTCATATCTCATCAACTGCCTTTTTTTGGATATGGGGGCTATGCTTTCTGCTTAGAAATGGTGATCTGCAGAAAGATCCCTAACTTCATATCCCACTAACTTCTGCTAGTATAGTATAGTTATATAATCCAAAAGGCATGAAAAAATATTGGCATTTCAGAATTGTATTTATTTAGTTCTATAGTATTCTCCATTTTATATCAGATCAAAAATCCATTAATAGTTTCATGATTTATCGTGGTGATTTAGAAAACAAAGCAAAGCCAATCTATATACTTCAAAAGTGAAATTGTATTAAACTTCACCCTATGAATTAATAGGTAGTACAATGCAATATAATTTCTTCATTCATTTAGATGACAAGAGTTCTTGATCATGTAAAGATGGCATTCATCGGTAGACAAGATGGATTATCACATCAGATCAAAAAGCCATTAATAGATTCATGATCCATTTTTTCAGATAAAAGAAAAGAAATTGGACAACGGACCTAGAGAGGTGAGGGTGTCGTTCCCGGCTTGTAGCTGCCCGTTCGGCAGCGAGTTGCGTCATGCAGAGGACTGCCGCATGCCCGCCAGCCTAGCTCATAGCGGCGGTGGCGGTGGTGGTAGCAGACGACGGCGGCGGCGGCGGCGGTTGCAGACGGGGGATCTCCGGCGGCGGGCGGCGGGCGCAGGGCGCAGGAGGGGGCAGCGACGGTGGTTGCAGACGGGGGATTTCCGGCGGCAGGCGCAGGGGCGCAGGAGGGGCCAGCGGCGGTGGTTGCAGGAGGCGGCGGCGGCGGTGGTTGCAGACGGGGGATTTCCGGCGGATTCTGGCAGCGGGTGGCGGGCGCAGGGGCACACGAGGGGGCTGCAGCGGTGGTTGCAGACAGGGGATTTCCGGCGGCGTGCGGCGTGGGGCGGGGCGCAGGAGGGGGCAACGGCGGTGGTTGAATTCGGCGACTCCGAACGCAGGTGGATGGGCCGGCGGCGGGCGCAGGGGGCTGGGAACGTAGGGGGAGGGGTGATTCACGGGAGGAGCGTGGGAGAAATCTGAGCGGATCTGAAGCGGAGGAGCGTGGGTAGGGCTCTCAAACGTGGACAACGATAAGGGAAGAAATCTCTTTCGTTAATCGTTCCGTTAAAACAACGATTCAGAATAAACTTTCGTTATCTGTTTCGTGAGTTAAACAGAAAAAAAAATTTCATTGATCGTTCTGTTAGGAATAAACGATTATAACGTTGAATTTTTTTTTCGTTTATAGTTACAGAATCAGCAAAAAGGAAAAACGAAATTGAATGAAAAAATCATTCCAAATATGCATAAATTAAATAGTAAAAAGGATTACTACTTGTTATTTCATACAATAATTCACATCATACCCATTGAACAACCATTTATAACTAAATTTGAGAATAAATTACAAATTGCAATTGTCCCATAATTTACCAGTACCGCTGTATCAATTCATACACAATACAAGTATGCAACCAAGTTCATACATAAATACCTAATATTGATGTATTTACGCAGCAAAACAAATGAAAATCACATATTTGCTGCATGCAAATAAAAAAAAAAGGCATGAGAAACCGATAAAAAACAACAACAAAAAAAAGGCAAGAAAAAGCTTAGCATGCAGAGCAAGAGCAAAAAGAGGGAAGAAAGAAAGAGCACCCTGGCGCAAGAGCAAAGAGGGAGGGAAGAAAGAGCGGTGCAGAATAGGTTTTCTTAACTCTTCTGGAGATTTCTATCATTTATTCATCTATAATTCAACTAATAGCAAATGTATAGAATACAAAACGAAACAAACGAAACTAGACGAAACGGAACATACCAATACCGTTATCTGTTTCGTTAAGCAAACAGAATCATAGTCAGTTTTGTTAATCTGTTTCATTACAGTAACGAAACTCAAAATTTCGATCGTCACTGTTCCGTTATGATGAAACGGAACGAAATAACGTTTATTTTTTCTTCGGTTGACAGCGCTAAGCGTGGGATAGATTTGAGCCTTTTTAAGTAGTATAGATAGATATAGATATAGATTCCTTCCCAAAACGTAATAAGATATCGGCAATAGGAATGCACGTGGGCTAGGTGAACCCATCGATCCAGCCCACAAAACATGGGGCCAAAATCTTGTGGGTTTACCCTAGCAAAGTTCATGGGTCAGCATGGGTCGACCCACCATGACCCAGGTTTCAGAGTTGGGTCGACCCCACTACGTTCGCATAGCGCACACGCATAAGCAAATACGCTAGCATCGAAGCTCCGCATGGTCATCGACTCACTGCCACCCGTTCCCCATCTCCGCTGCGCCATCTTTCCCGGTCGGCTGCCATGGAAGATGGCTAGAAGGGGATGGCTTGATTTGCTACCCCGTCCTGTCGATGCAAAGCTTCTGGTTCTCCATCTGATCTAAATCAAGAAGGGGATCTCCATCGATTAGATTGAATTCAGTATTTCAGTTCCATTCTTTTCGTGAAAAGTTCAGAATATATATATATATATATATATATATATATATATATATATATATATATGTGTGTGTGTGTGTGTGCGCGCGCGGCGCGCGCGCACGCGCGCTTGGATTTGGTGGTTGGTTGCTGCTGATGTGCGTGATTCCCAAGGGATCAAATAGAGATGGGTTAGCCCATGGAGGGTTTGTAGATCAGTGGGCCAAGCAAGATATATGGGTCGGCCAGACTAATGACCTGTAATTTAACACCTTGGGTATCATGGGTCAGACCTCAGGTTGACCCAGCCTGACCCACGTGCATCCCTAACCGGCAACGTACTGCATGTTGTGAGTCTTGTAATATAATGTGGCATAATACCCTACTTGAACGGTATTAAGACACAAGTAGGTTAATTATGTTAATGATCTTCCTCTTTTAATTTTCCCTTGCCTTTATACAGCTTGATTGCATCTTCTATTTTTTTATTGATTTTCCTCATTAAATTCTTTCACCGTTGTCCCATATCAAATTGGCTATCCACCCAATCCTTTACCGGAGCAACCTTGCACCATAGCATTCTTTAGTTGTAGAATTAATTTCTTTTGTACTACAGGCAATGTCGGAGGATGAAACCTCGACGGCGGGAAGTCCGGAGACCCCCCTTTGAGATTCGGCCAGGGGAGTAGTTGTCAGGCGAATGCGGCGTACGGTGGATGATGAGTCGATGGAAGGACTGGCACACAAAGGAGACAGGAGGAGGTAGACAGGTTCGGGCCGCTCGGAGGCGTAATACCCTACTCCTGTGTGTATGCTATGTGGAGATGAATGTGGTTTGCTTCTTTTTCAAGGAGTTCACCGGCTCCGGTGGCTATGCCGGACGCCGGACTCGAAGGAGACTCACACGAGCTGAGGTAGAAGACTAAGGCCTCGACTGGGAGGAGTTCTCAACCGGGAGAAGCCCTCGACCAGGAGAAGTTCTCGACCATGAGGGGTTGATCGACTAGGGACAGCTCTACTCTGAACTCTCCCTTCGGCGGTTGCTAATGCCCCAGCTCCCCCTCTCTCGTCGGATTGGATCCTCCTTTATAGAATTAGGGAAGTCCACAGTGCCGAGTCGCCCTGAGAGAGCTAGGTATGGTCTATCTTATCGTGCACGTCCGCCTGCTGTTGCCACGCTGGAGCTGCTGCTGTGGACGGGCGGAGCACGGAGATGTGACGGGCACGCCCACGGCCGCTTGCTGCGCCGCGCCTGGAGGAGCGCCTAGTCGGGGCGGTTGGTCTGGTCGTCTGGTCGCCACATCGCTCCGCTGCTGCGGGCGGCTGCGGCAGAGCATGTCTGGTCGGTTCCTTGTCGGGCGACCAGATTATGGAGATGTGACAGCGTACGGCTCCGCTCTCTGTCGGGAGACAAGCGGGAGGCGCCCCGTCGCCTCGCTATTAATGCGGGTAGCTGGAGAGCTGGCACAGAGCCTGTCGGGGACCGACATGTGGGCCCCGGGCACGGGGGTGAGATGATGGCGCCCCGGAGGCAAGGCACGGGCCCGAGGCCAATGACGCCCCGAGGCCGAAGCCGATGGAGACGACGCCCCGGGGCCGGGGCTGATGGAGATGGCGCCCCGGGGGCGAGGCCCGGGGCCGATGGAGATGGCGCCCCGAGGACGAGCCCGGGGCCGATGGCGAGATGGCCCCCCGGGGGCGAGGCCTATGCCGCCTAGATCCGGGCGGTGCTCGGGCCCTGGCGCTCAGCGGGACGACGACCGTAGCTGGCCGTCGCTTGTGCAGATTGTGGCCCCGGGGAACTGACGTGGCCGAAGACCCACGCGTCCCTGGCGACTGTGGGGACCCCCAGTCCCGTTTCGCCGACAAGCGAGGTGTTTAATTTAGTTAATTAGTCGAGCACAGTCAGGCAAACATTCTTCCTGGTATCTCTTTGGCTACGGAGCATAGAGTTAGCATAAGATTAAACCCATCTATTTGTACTAACTAGGTTCTCTAAAAATTAGGACAAAAAAGAATGATATAGCCTTCCGGTGGCTGTGGGGGTTAAATTATAAAGATTTACAGTAAAAAGGTCCATCACATATACAATATAAAATAACTGAACTTCGGACTAAAATAATCAATTGCGATTGAACATATTAAGATAAGAGTATATGTTAGGTACAACTCAACGATTACATTCTCTAAATTCATAATTTAGCATCAATAAAGTTAGAAATCCGTAATTATTAAACTAAAAAAAAATTTGGACTCAAAGACAAAAGTACAAATAAGTCCTTATTAATTCTAATTCTGAATGTTAGAATTATAAAATCATGGGAATAATATAATTGATACTACATATTTCAATTACTAATTTTGAATTTACAGCGGTTAATGGAACCAATTGTTTAGTTCTTAAATACTTACAGACACAATTTACAAAATAGGTACGTTACAATCCATGTAATATAATAGCATGTTCAAATGCATATTAGCCAGAAAGATCTGATCCTTAGTTAGGTCAATCATATAATCGTAGCGGTAAATCGTATCAAGAGTTTGTGTTAAATAAAATATGTCATGGACACTTTTGTTTTTAGTTTTCCAAAATTTCATAATTTCTAAATTCCAAATTTATAAATATGAAGTTGTTCCTAACTTAAATTCCCAATTAAGTATTTTGATAATTTAATTTCGAAGTTAGGTGATAATAATTAGCAAGTAGCAATTGGCATAGATTGCTCTTTTAAAAAATAACAAACATATAATTAAAATTCTATATTTATAATGCCAATAAATAACTCGTACAAAACGTATGGGTTAGTGACTAGTATTAAGTAACAGTGCGTACCCTGTCGGGTGATGCGAGCTTATCTCAACGTGTAATCTAAAGGCTGAAGTCTTAGCGTACAGAATCAGCGCGCTAGTAGTCCGGCTAGCTGGCTCTTTCTGTAAACTAGTCGATGAGATTAGCATACATGTGCATGGGATTTAATTACTGCTTGCAGGTCAACCCATGAACACCGATAAAAAGACAAGGATGAATTAAACTAAGCTCGTGCATTGAAACTCGTCTGAAAAGAAGATGGCATGCTTCACTCGTAAGTTCCAATAGCACACACATATATATTACTGATGCACGCCTAGCTAGCAGCCACACTCGATCGTTGGCTAGCTAAGAACTTATATTAGTTGCTCGCTCGCGACGTACAGCTTAGTTATTAGAGTGCACACAGAATCTAGTTAAGTGAATTGGAGAGGAGATCTTCTCCAGCTAGCTAAACAGTGAGATGAAGGGGCGCCACGAGCGTATTAAGAAGGGTTGGAGTGGAGCGGCGGCAGTGTGGCTTATACTGCCTCTCTTCGTTCTCATTGTCCTCAAGACTGATTTCCTGCCTCAGGTTGCTCACCGTAAGTTGTTTCATCATTGCAAAACCGAACTGTATTTTTCACAGTTTGCGTCTCATACCTGTACATGCATTCTGCACACTCCTGGTTCCAGTTTGGCGTTTTACTTTCTTGTTGAGTAAATTACATTTGCAATACACGAACTTGGCTTACGCTCATTTTACTTATGGCCATTTACTCAATCTCGAATTTCTTTGTATTGGTTGGCATTTTATATCTGACATATATGCATTTCCATCCGATATTCATGAATTAGATATTATCAGTCAGTGAATTCTCTCATCAGACGCATGTTGTTGCTTGACCGGATAAACCTTTTTGCACTTACATTTATGTAATGGTATTTAATTTTAAACACAGAGATGGACCTTTACACAATTAAAACAAATGCCTTCTCATTTATCGTGTACCATCAAAATGGCTGCATATGAAAAATTTGAAAATAACAAGTGATAACATAGAGTACGGTGCCATATTTCATTCATAAACATGCATGAAAGGTTTCAATCCCCATATAGATGAAGGAACACAAAAGACAATACCCAGTAAAATAACAAACGAAGGAACAAATCAAGATGTCAAAAATCATGTGCTATTTAAAGTCAAATTTAAATTTTGTACCATATGCAATTTGGGTTTGCATATTGATGGCATAGAACATGACACGTAATATATGCTATCTGTATCTTTCGTAATATTGTTCTTATCTATTTAGATAACATGCATCAAATGAGCGCGTGAGCACTTAAAGATGTGAAATAACTTTCCATTACAAAGACAAACCTCTGATGCTGTCCATCATGCATGAAACAATCATATTACACTACTTTGAATTGGTGTTGCAAGATTGTTCACCACATTCAGTTTTATGATCAGACTAGTGTATTCTATTTACTCCACATAAATACCACTCCCTCTGGTCATCAATATATAAAGTCAAACTTTTGAAATTTTTAGTATCGATATTTTTTTAAAGTTAACCAATTACATACGTAAACTCATATCCAAATTTACTTCCATTATATTATAATTCAACTGAGATCTGTAGATATAATAAAGTTACGACGTGAGAACCATGGTACTCCCTCCGTCAGACTTTAGAGGGCGTATAAATTTTTTTGCTAAGACTAAGAAGTTTGCATGCAAAGCAGTTTCTTCCTTATCTACCTCTATTAAACAGATGTTGAGGATATAATTCTTTCCCTCATGCATATTCTAATTGGCCTATTTAAATGGCACGCGTATGGGTCGGCTGCATGTGCCAACTACTGCTTCTCGCGTGCACATGCATGTGTGCATATCGGCGGGGCACTCTCGGGTGAAATCATCAGTTTTAGTTAAGACACCCTATATTATGGGACATGAGAAGAAAAGTTAAACGTCCTTTAAGCTGGGACTGAGGGAGTAATACCTAAGATGACATGCCTAGAGCAACATAATTCTGTGCCTAGAGCATTTGAAGTATCTACTCTCAAAGTATATGTAAGATTTTGGACCTGTTTGGAACACCTCCTACTCTAAAATTCTTGTTTTATAAAGTTAGAGTTGTGCCAAACACTTCTGAGATCCTAGATAATATATAGTAGAGCACTCCGCTCCTGGAAATTACATTACAAGGGTGGAGTGGCATTTTCACCGCTCCTTAGCTCCGCTCCGCCCCGGAGTAGAAGCAGTACCAATCAAATCCTTTATTGTATGAGTGTATGTTTTCAATTAACTAGGTGATTCTTTTTATTTAATTGATGCCTACCCGTGGAAACAAGACCTTAATTAAATCAAATTGTAAATAGAAACGCCACTGCCGTTCTTCATTTTTATTCAATTAATCAACATAAACTAAATATGTAGATATTTTACCGTAAATATAATTATTTCACTACTATATATATAACAGACGGACACGAGAGCATCTCGTACTAACAACTCTTGCACCTTTGGTGTTGTGCAGTTGGAGACACCACCAGCTTTACCAAAGTTGCAGATGAAATGGTTCAGAAGGTTTCATCTTTAGGTGAGCATATATATACGTTGCAGGACATGTATTCACAACGCATTTATGTAACATACCAACATACATAATCGCGTGTACATTGGTCTGCAAACTCTGCTCGAAGTTAAGATCTAATAAACAATTAAAGTCTGATCTCACGGTTTCAGGTCTAGACAGAGCAAGATGGCACCAGCAACAAACACTTTACGGAGCAAAGCTAGAAGGTATGGCATATTAAGATCTGGAAGGAGAATCCTCCACCCAAAAAAAAAAAGATCTGGAAGGAAAAATATATTTAGTTGATTATCTTATGGTAGCTTCAATTCTAATCCTGCCTCGGTTTGTATTAACAACGGTAAGTGCCATGTGTACTTCATTAAATTCAGATTCCGTCGTCGGAGCACCATTATCGATATAGTACTCCGTAGTGGAGTATCTTTCTGCACAATCAATGTTAATTAAAATTTTCCGAGACTGACTAGGGCGCAGTGATTGCATGTGCTGTGCACACAAAAATTTCAACTGCAATTAAGGAGTCAACGAATCAATGTAACAAGAAAATTATAAACAAATGAAGTGTACTGTAGAACTGACTTGTTGGAATGGTCAGATCATCAGATTACCTTGCAACATGATAATCGGCGGTAGTCTAAGAGGAAATTATTATTTTCAACTGCGGCACACAAGGACTGTTCAACGGACTATTGAACAGTGTGAAAATTTTCAACCAGGCCAAAAATCGATTGGTAGCTTGTATCTCCTGTTGTATCTTTATTCGGCGGGTTTTACTTGGGATGATAATATTTCACTGTGTGCTTCATAATTACATTGAAGTTTCTATATATGCCATCCCAAATGTTATCGTTATGAAAGCCGATCGATGATACCCAATCATTTATATGAATTTGTTGCAGATTCCAACCAACCAATCCAAATCCTTGCCATGAGCGGGTCGAAAGATAGCCGTTTGATAAATTCAGGTATATAATATGCATTTTCCAGATAGCAAATTACGACCGATGTCTCTAATCACTAGCTAGCAGCTGATCGGTCTTGTCACACGTACGCATGCATGCAGATGTAGCAGCCCCAAGGAGCAAATTATCCTGCAACTTTAGCAGTTCTAAGATGGACACCTGCGCCATGGAAGGTGACATCCGTATCCACGGCAGGACCGCCATGGTGTACGTCGTCGCATCGTCGGACTACCGGGCGGAGAACGCGACGAACGTGATCCGCCCATACCCGCGCAAGTGGGAGCAGGCAACAATGGAGAGGGTCCGGGAGATCACGATCCGGTCCACTGCGCCGGGCGCCACGGAAATCATCCCGCTGCGGTGCACGATGACCCGGGACATGCCGGCTGTGGTGTTCTCCACCGGTGGCTACAGCGTCAACTTCTTCCACACCATGAACGACATCATAATCCCGCTCTACATAACGGCACGGGAGTTCGGTGGTCGCGTCCAACTCCTAGCTGCCAACTACGACTACAAGTGGACGGCCAAATACCAGTCCATGCTTGCTGCGCTATCCATGTACCCAGTCGTGGACCTCGACGCCGACGCTGCAGTGCGATGCTTCTCGTCAGCTCGCGTCGGCGTCGAGAGCCACAAGGTGCTCGGCATCAACCCAGGCCTCACCCGGAATGGCTACACCATGGTGGGCTTCCTCGACTTCCTCCGGTCGGCCTACTCACTGCAGCGGCATGAGGTGACCCCCGTAAGCCGGAGCGCCGGGCAGAGGCCTCGGGTTGTCATGGTGCTGCGGCGCAAGTCGAGGGCGCTCACCAACGAGGCGGAGGTCGTCGCAGCCGTGACTGAGCTCGGTTTTGAGGTCGTGGCCGCAGGTCCAGAGGATGTCAGCGACGTGGCACGGTTTGCGGCAGTGGTAAACTCGTGCGACGTGATGGTGGGCGTGCACGGCGCCGGGCTCACCAACATGGTGTTCCTTCCGCACAACGGCACCGTCGTGCAGATCATCCCGTGGGGCGGGATGAAGTGGCCTTGCTGGTACGACTATGGCGAGCCAGTGCCAGCGATGGGCCTCCGCTATGTCGAGTATGAGGTAACGGCCAATGAGACAACTCTCAAGGATAGGTATGCCAGGGACCACCCCGTGTTCACCGACCCTGTGTCCATACATCGCCAGGGTTTCAACCAGCTTTGGTCGACCTTCCTCAATGGCCAGAACATCACCTTAGACATCCACCGGTTCAAAGGGGTCATGCAGGAAGTGTACATGTCGGTCACGGCGACGTAAAGATCGCACAAGCTCACGTCATGGATAATATATTTTTTTTTGGGGAGTGTCTAGATCTTAGTCACCAGAACTTTTCTAAAATTTCAGTCTTTTTTTCTCACCAACAGCTTTGGATGCTCACAAAATTATAACAATCTAGTTAGTTGTTCGTACGTTGCAACGGATTATTTCACAATGTATAGTACATTATTAGCTAGATTATTACATACTGATGGAGCCTCCAACTATAGTCCACACACAAACATGCTTTAAAAACAATCCATATCAACCTTCTTAAAAAAAGTGGGGGTCAACAAATGGATCACGAATTCATTGAAACGTATTAATATTAATTTGTAGACCATAAAATAGCATTTGCAATATTTTATAGGAGGCATAGGACCAATTTTTAGAGGATCGGACTACAGGTTAAAATCTTCAAGAAATCAAAGAGTTCAGAGTCCAGACTTCATGTAATCAAGCATTCAGCTTCCTTCTTTAGAGCGGACGGAAGAAACTCTATATAGAGATTATTCTGCTCCTGCGATAGATAGAGTTTCTAGGCAAAACAGGCTCACCAAGGAAGACAAGCTTTCATATATGTAGCTTCGGCATATTACACGTGGTCGACCACGAAAATTTGAAATATCACTGCTCACAAACAAAAATTGGCCTACATGTCTAACAAGAATTCATAGAGAATTCACTTTTTTTCTATATTATTTTTTTTAATCTGGATAATCAAGAATGCAGAAATGTTACCTAAAACAATGGGATAATAATTCTACTATACTCCAAAATCTTGTCAAATATCACTTCTCCTCTCCTCTTTACAAAAGACCTCTTGCGTTAGTTTCATCAATATGCACTTTTCTTTTTTTTTTTTCCATTGAAGACAAACTCCTTGTTCGGCAATTGCCCCTGGAGTATAGGTGGCCAAACGGGCCGCCCGGCCCGGCCCGGCCCTAGCACGATAGTGGCACGGCACTATGCGGCACGGCCCGTGTAGGCACGGTTCCTGTAGCGGGCCGTGCCGTGCCAGGCCCGCGTGCCTCCCCCCCGGCCCAGGCACGGCACGCCGAGGTCGTGGGCCGTGCCGTGCCGGCACGGCTCGTCGGCGGCCCACCGTGCCCGGGCCGGCCCGGTCCGCCGACGCCTACCGCCGCGCGTCCGGCGTCCCCGGGCTCGGCCGCTTGCCGCCGCCCTCCGCTGCCGTCTCCCCGCCTGCGCGCCGCCCCTCCACCGCCTGCCGCCGCCTCGGCCTCCTCCCGGCCTCCTCCCGCCGCCTCGGCCTCCTCCGCCCCCTCCGCCGCCGCCTCCCGCGAGCGCCTCCCCGGCCTCCGCCGCCGCCTCCCCGCCTGCGCGCGCCCCTCCACCGCCTGCCGCCGCTCGGCCTCCTCCCGGCCTCCTCGGCTCCTCCGCCTCCTCCCGCCGCGTCGGCCTCCTCGGCTCCTCCGCCTCCTCCCGCCGCCTCGGCCTCCTCCGCCCCCTCCGCCGCCGCCTCCCGCGAGCGCCTCCCCGGCCTCCGCCGCCTGCCGCTGCCCTCCGCCGTCGCCTCCCCGCCTGCGCGCCGCCCCCCGAGGCTGCCGTCCGCCGCCTCCCCGCCTGCGCCGAGCCCCGTGCCGGCTCGTGCCCCGTGCCCCGCGCCTCTTGCCGTGCCCGTGCCCCACGCCCCTTGCCGTGCCCATGCCGCGCCCCGCCCGTGCCCAGTTCCCGTGCCCGTGCCCCGTGCCCGTGCCCCGTGCCCAGTGCCCGGTCGGGCCGCTACAGTCCACGGGCCGTGCCGTGCCGGCCCGCCGTGCCGCACCGCCGGCCCAGGCACGGCACGGCTACTCGGGCCGTGCCGGCACGGCCCACGGCCAACCGTGCCGGGCCGGGCCAGGCACGGTTACTGTAGCACCGTGCCAGGGCCGGCCCGACGGGGCACGGCCCATTTGGACATCTCTACCCTGGAGAGATTTCCCTGTGTTATTCTAGTGAGTGGTCACAACAGTCTACTAAGTGATGAGGATCTATTTAGCTCCTCTCATTCTTCTAACACTATTGCTCTAACACTATTGCTCTCGATCCACCTATCTCCAATGCATATAAAGGACCTATCACGCTAGCACATGCACGGGAAATTAATACTGAGGTGAATCTGTTCCTAAGTACTTCTAATTATGATATTAGTGAGAATAGGTTGCTACCTAATAGTTATACTTTGCTTGTAATCAAGTTTGAAGAAATTACATCATTAGAGATCGAGAAACAAGAGGAGGAGCTTGTTGGACCAATGCTATGTTTGATGGCGCCTATTTATATTGCCGGAATCAAGAGGGAGGCGAGGGAGGAAGATACCACAAAAGGGATAGCACAAGACGGCACCACCAACAAAGGAAAATTGCTGCACGAGAAGATGGCGGTGTGCAGCTCTATGCATGGAAGAAATGGTGAAATCTACATCAACTTAGAAGTTCCCATATAAGAACATATTTTTCTATGAAAGCTCATCAAATCTACTTGCCAACAAATTAAACGGCATGTGATTTGGAGTTTTCTGCACCAAGTAGTACATGTTTGGTTACCCGCTACATAGGCAGGCCCGGTTATGCACGGGAGTTGATGAAGATGGAATGGTCATGGCCCATATGCTTTGTTGAGATGATGGGCTCTTATTCCAAGACATTCTACATGTGGAGAAGGACTTCTTTTCCAAGCCCGCCATGAATTTAAGCCTTCCCACACAAGAGAACTAAGAATAAAATGTTAAAAGCCCAACTAAAATAAACGTAGATTTGGCATACGGAATCCCTTTTGGGTGTGTGAGCACTTGTTAGAAAGCTTATTTTGAGCCCAATCCATATTATACTCATGGGCCTTCAAATTCAGCATGATAACGCCGCAATGGCCGAAACAATCCGATACTTGTAATCTGTTGTTTCCAGATTGAATATTAGTTTATTTTCTAGTGATAGGGTTTTGTATTTAAGGCTATGTACTCGACTAAATAGGGCAGACCACGTTTAATATACACATATTTTTGTAGCAATATTGCTTTTCTTCTTCTCCTAGGGTTTGTGCCGCTGCCGCCAAATTAGAGAGGGGAATTGAGAGTTTCTGCCGTCGATTATTCTTGCTTTTCCTTTCAGGGAATTGATGGAGCAATAGATCCACTCTTGTGTGGTCGAGTGGGTCATCTTTTGCATGTAGTTTTGCGAATTCGTGGTGAAGGTGTGTTGCAAGGGTAGCACATTGTTCATTCTCTTCGTTGATTACACGTTTTGCCCAGATTCTACATCGAGAAGGTCGGACGCCTCGTATCATCATGATATCAGAGCATGGTTGCCTCGGTAGGATCTTTACCCTTAGCTATATATTTTTTTGTCCTATATAGAAAAACCCTAAAAAATAGCACGTAGTTTGCATTTTGTTTATAGTGTGTTTTATTAAGTTCTAGTACATTAGACTTGTGTTTTAGTTGCTGATCCTAGTTTTCCTTCGTGTTACCTTTGAGCCTACATAGATTTATCTTATTCACATTTGAGGGCTTGTTTTGTGGTGAGTTTTCTGTGCTAAAACCAAAACCCTAGTTGCGTGCATAATTTCTTTCATGTTCTGAATTTTTAGTGCACGTGTCTTTTGAAAAAAGTGTCATAGTGTTTCATACAGAGTCGGTTTTCAATGTTTATATACTTGTTGGAAAGAGAATGAGGTCCTCTACATATCATTGTCTAATGTGAAAATTGAAATTCGGCCTCTAGCTATCTATTTTTGAGTCGAGAAAGTCAGTACCTCGTTTTAGTTTTTGTGTCTTGTCAGTTTCAGTTTTACTTTCAGTTTTGTATGTTGAGTCCATACATCAAAAATAACAAAAAAAACTAGTAAACCATTCTTTACTTTGTGAATACTTTAAACCCGTTGAGACTAGCTGTAGGAAGTTGCTCTTGGACTTTACACGTTTGTGAGTTGTATTGAGCAATCATATCTTATCGTCGATTGTTCTTGCTTTTTCTTTCGGGGAATTAAGGGAGTAATAGATCTACTTTTGCGTGGTCGAGTGGGTTAGAGCATGTGGTTTTGCAAATTCACGGTGAAAGGTATGTTGCAAGGGTAGCACGTTGTTTATCTTCTTTGTTGATTACATGGTATATCCAGATTCTACGTCGAGAAGATCGGGTGCCGCATGTAACTAAGAGACTTGATCAGCAGCTTGATGTTCTGCCTTGTCTCATCACCTTCACCAGGGATGTCTGAACTGATACCCTGCGACTAACCAATAATTCCAAAGGCAGTTTTTTTTGAAATAACAAAACTAAACAGTAAACACAAAGGTAAAAATAGACTGCCTAATAAAACAAGTGTTTTCAGGGGTAAGCACGGAAGACTTCAGCTTTGTTCAGGGCAACAGAAGAGCATATATCATTTCATTTACATGTAATTGATATACATTCGTGGAGAATCGCCAGTCGCAAAATTCTAAAGCATTATAAAGGGGACATAGCAAAGTACTATTGGTTCCAATTTAGCCATGCAACTAAACTTCTTTCGAACAAAAATTTGACCTGATCATCATAAGTCTTCTGAATAAGAAAGATATATCTTGATGATTTTTCAGAATTTTAGCTTCATAATTTTATATTATTGTAGAGTAAGACTCCAATTCTATGTAGAATATTTTAAATCAAAGATGTGTACAAAAAATTATAGACTGCAATGCTATCCAGAAGTACCTTAAATCACCATATGCATCAGTGAGTCCTTTTGCAATAAAAGGTGGATTTTGTAGACAATGTCTTGCTATAATGAAAATTCCACCGATTCACATGTAAATTGTAGAAAAGACCACAACCAATATTACATGACCTAAACCCAAGGATATCCAAATTTTTGAGACAGGTTCCGTCTATTGTAATAAATTTGATTGATCGAGCACTGGATCCTAATAGCTTCTGATGCATTGTTGAGGGCAATACTGCTAAACTACACTGTAGAAAAAGTACACTATCGGTAGAATACCCGTGGAGGTGCCCCGTGCGTCACAGGACCGGGACGAAGAACTGGGTTTCCATTCGCTCCACTGCCGTTGAAGCGAGGAAGCTGACGTCGACCATGGCTAACACCGACCGCCATTGTTTCTGCTCCAAAGGCCCAGATCGACCCAAATCGACGAACTCCGGTCACTGTCTCGCCCCAGATCGACCGTAGGGATCCGAGCGGCGGAATCTAAGCACCCCAGGATTTAGGTGGAGAGAGCTTTGGTGGCGACGGAAGGAACACGATCTGGCGGGGGCTGGGATGGGGAGGAGAGGTCTCCGGCCACGACAGAAGGAGCATGATCCAGCATTGGCTGCTCCTTCACCAGCAGCTCACCCGAAGAAGGAAAGGAGTGACGGTGGCATATGAGAGGACCGCAGTAGTGGCGGCGGCGGAAAATGGAGCCAAACAAAAAAAGGAAACGAATAGAGTCACCTCGCTGCCCGGTCGCGATCCCCTCCTGCCCGAACCAGACCAAAAAGGCCAATCTAGTTACCTTCGAAGGGTTGAAGCCGGCGAGGCGGGCGGGAGCGGACGGAGGCATGGGCGGAGTGGCGCAGTCGTCGTGGACGGAGGCTGGTCTTGGGCGCTGCTATGGCGACCTACCTAGATGGTCGTGGATGGCAACGAGGGCACGCTGGAGGTGGCCGAAGGCATGGGAGGAGGGGATCGTGAGGCGGCGCGATGGATGAGGATGAAGATTGGGATCCGGCGGCACCATGGTCATGGATGGAGACGCGATGTGGTCGTGGATGGTGACGTGGACGGTGATCTACCTAGGCCGCGGCCGGCGCTGTGCTCGAGTCGGCGCCTGGGGCGGTCTCCACCTTTCCCTTGGTGGTTGTAGCGCCGGAGGGACGGGTGCGGGGAGAGAAGGGTGGAGGAATCGGGGCGTGGGGATGACGTGCCGCACGGTGGCGCGTGGAGGGGCCACCGGGGATGCGACGGAGGTGGGGGCAAGAAGCGGAGTTGGCGGCTCGCATCGCGGAAGGGGATGGAGGCGGAGCGATGTGGGATGGAGCGATGAACGGAGGAGCGTTGATTCTGCGGGAGGAGCGTGCGAGGATGTTAGTCGTTAGATCTGTGGGATTCACCATCACTATTAGTCTTTTTTTTAAATAGTATAGATATAATATTACATGCCCGTTAAGTCCACGATTTAAACTTATCTATTTATGGCTTTTGTGGTTACTGTAGAATCTAGTTATGTGGGTTTCTGTCATGTCTAGATTTTTTTTTCGTTTTTCGTTCTTTTTGTCCGATTACGAAAATCCACCTCTGATTTATTCGCCTCAAACAGCTTAATAAAAAATTTCGTAATAAAAAGGATTTAATATGATTAAATAAGTAATTACGGTGTGATTTGTTTCTATTTTTTTTAATTGGGTTTATTTGGATTTCGGAAATGAAGCTCATTTACTAATTTCTAGTTTCCTCGGAGGTTCTCCAAATAATTCTAACAATTTCAAAGGGCCCTAGTTCAGCAAAATTTTCCGCAAAATCCCTGCCATTTCCCTTTTCTTTTCCCTTCCTTCCTCTTCTTTTCTCTTTTCCATCTAGCCCCTCCCTTTCCTTTCTTTTTCTTTTCTGCTCCCTCTTCTTCCTCCTTCGGTCAAGGCCGAAGGCCTCCTCCCTCCTGTGCCGTGGCCGGCCTAGCCGCCACCGGCCTGCGCCGCGCCCGAGGATACTCTCCCCGGCTGAGCCCAGCTTGCCCCTGTGCCGTGCCCTGGGCCTGCTCTCCCCGGCCGAGCCCGGCCTGCGCCCGCGCCGAGTCGCCACGCCGCCTCCACCGTGCCGCACCGCCGTGCCCTAATCCTCCCCCATAAATAGCAGCGCCCCTCACCCGTGCCCTAGCTCGCCGTCCCGTGCGCCGCCGCCCCAGCACGTCGTGCCGCCACCTCGCCTCGCGCCGCCTTGCAAGCAGAGCGCCGCCCCGGCTCCCGAAGCCGACGCCGCCGCCATCTTCCTCCAGAGCCGCGCCGCGCCGACGCGCCGCCACTGCACCGGGCCGTCGACGCCGCTGGTGAGCACCGCTCCTGCGCCGGCTTCCCTCCTCGCCCTTGCCTGTGTCTTGCTTCCCCGGCCAACGCCGCCGAGCTGCCTCCTATCCCCGGTCGATGCCGTCGCCGCCAAGCTCGCCTTTTGTTCCCTTGCCCCAGCGACGCCGGTCCGCCGCCGCTCGCCGATGCCGGTCCCTACGTCCTGCGCCGCCACTGCGCCGGCCTGCACTGCCCCTGCGCCGCTCCTGTTCCGCCGGCCGGCCGAGCCCGAAGCAGCCGACAGGGGCAGAGCCCTGTGTCTCCCTGGTGATGCTGACCAGTGGGCCCCACAATTGAAAAATCCCTTGTTGATCTACACCGATCGATTTCTAGATTTAATTTCGGCCATAGGATTTCTTGGTCCAATCTTGCCACATCACCTCATTACGTCAGCCCTAAATCTCGCCCTGTCATTGCCACATCATCCAATCCGGTATACGTGTCGCCATATGGCGTCCATATCGTTAGGTCCACCGCACCTCTTATTCTTCCGGTCCGTAGACCGAGTCCGTCATGAACCATCTCCCTGATCAGTGGGCCCCGCTCCTTTTTCCTTACAAAAATAATTCATTTTGCGAATTTAAAATCCAGAGAATATTCTAGGAATATTCCTTCTCTTTTACCCTCGGATTTTTCTGATTCTCAAACTTCTGGAGTTCATATTTCATCCATCCGGACTCCGATTCAACCCGTTCTTTTTCCTAAATTCTTCTAAAATCGAGCTCTACCTCCTGATTCATTTGGTTATTTTAAATGATATTATTTAGGCCATTTTCTTGTTATTTATTTATTTATTTCCTGTTGCGAACGATGCGGAAGCCGAGGAGCAGTTCGCCGCAGAAGACGCAGGGCAAGGACAGTACCTGGAGCAAGGTAAGTGCATCCTTTGAACATATTGGACCCAATTTATAAACTGTTTTATTGCGAAACATGCATTATTTTTATTTATAATTTATCGATGGGTAGTATGATCTAATTGTTATTATTCCATGCCTTTGATTATTGAATATTTTGTACTACCTTGTCACCCTAGTCTTTGTGAGTTGAACATAGGGGTCAACTCGGGATAGAGTAGTAATTGCTTAGCTCCGCTCAGAGTTGTTTTACAAGCAAAATATAATAATAATTAATGATATATTTATCATTGTTTTATTTGAGCTATGTGGTTGTGTGCTATCTTTCCGGTAGCATGTGTTGCACCGTGTAGTAAATAACGGGCGGATAAAATGTTTTGGACTGGGGTGACGGGTGGTTCTGTGTGAACCTAGTAAGGGGGTGAGGTATCTGTGCGATCCTTATCAGGTTAGGTCTCGGTGTGAGCCTAATGTGAAGCTATGTGCTATTGTAGTTTTGGCAAGTTGCCCTGGTCAGTTAAGGACTTCACTTTATAAGTCAATGATCTGAGCCTAACGTACAACCATATACCCTAATGGGAAGGACCTGGCCCAATAGGATTCCGAGTCTTGGCACCGTCGGCCCAGGTGGTTAGATGATAGGTTTTATAGTTAGCCATGGGTACTTTCTTGTCTGTGTGAGGGAAAGGTGGCTCATGGGGGAAGACAGTGTTGAGGCAGAGTTTCTAAAAAGCCTTGTTACAGATTCTTGGTTGCACACAATAAGAAATGTGACATTTGCGCAAGGCCGTTAAGAGGATGATGTATCTTGTGGGTAAAGCTGTACAACCTCTGCAGAGTGTTTAACTAATCTATTCGAATAGCCGCGTCTGCGGTCATGGACATGCTCGGTGAATTCAAATGAGGGGTAGTTTGCGAAAATAAGGGATGGTAATGATGCTGTGTGCAGGAAAATAAATTTAGCTATGTGGTCCTGTGTGGACAGGTCCTATGTAGACAGTTGGCTGGTAACATCCGTTGTTTAAAGTGTTGTTTTTAACTTTGTTTATAAATTGTTTACAACTGCAACTGTTGTGTTATGCAAAATAGCCTTAGCCTTTCTTTGTCAGCTGTGCATATGTATATTTCCGTGTACTTGCTGAGTATTCCATGTACTCACCTTGCAATTCCCCCCAATTCCAGAAGAAAGGTTTCCGCTGTTCCGGAGGAGTTTGCTGCTAAAGACGAGGAATAGGCCGTGTGTCCCAGTTAACTGCTTGTGGCATGTTAAATGGAGCTTCTACGTATTTATTTTATTTCCGCTACTATCTTATTTTCTTTAGGCCTTTCATGGCATAATAAATGTTAACTTTAGCCATAAGCCTTTGTCACAGTTAATTTATTAATAAATAGTTTGGTTTCCTTCGTGATATTGGCTATGATATTATTCTTGTGACTGTGTGCTAGCGTGATCCTGGACTAGTACGTTTACACAGAGGGTCCTATTATGGGGTCCCACAAGGTTGGTATCAGAGCCACGTCGACTGTAGGCCGCAGCCTTAGTTAGCCTGGTCGCACTTCAAAACCATTTTAAAAGAATCACAAAACAATATAATTTGTTCATTCTTTACTTACTCTTTCTTGACTTTTCCCTTTTTCAGAAATCTTCCCTTACCTGCTTTAATTTCTACTGTTAGCCATGGAAGGAGGATCTACACCAGTGATGCTTTGGGTCTCGTGAAGCTTCGCTATGGACCAGGGTTTAGCTGTAGAAGTGGCTCTTGTTTTGGGTCGCTTTGCCTGTAGTTAGTTGTTCATGTTAGTAAGACGTTAAGGTTGTGTGTTAGAGGTGTTGCTTTTTTTTAAGTGTTTGGTTTTTTTTTGGTTTGTCGTGAGTTTGCTTGGGTCTGGATGTGCTATTCTATCCCATTAGTTGCCCTTATTCTTAGAGCTGTTCTCTCCTTCCTAGTACCTCTCTAACGGGCCACATGTTGAACAGACGGTGAACACCAGGACTGGGGGTCACAGTGGAGGTAACCAGAATAATGATGCTCAGCCCGATGGTCAACAACCACCCCAAGCACCTCAAGTGAACCAACAAAAATTTCAAGCCTTCATGCAGGCTCAGACCGAGCTTATGAGGATGATGACGCAACAACTTCAGAACCACCAACAGCAGCAGCCGCAACAGCAACAGCAGGGCTATGTTCATGCTCCCCCTCCACAGAGTAAGATGTTTGAATTTCTGCGTACCAAGCCGATGGTTTTCAAGGGTTTGGGTACTCCACTTGATGCGAAAGACTGGATGCGTACCATGGAGCGCAAGCTGGAGATCACTCAGTGCTCTGATGGAGAGAAAGTCCGTTTCACTATCCAGCAGTTAGAAGGAGCTGCCTTAGACTGGTATGAGAATCTTAGGGGAGGTTTGGATGACCCTGAATCCCTAACTTTTGAGGAGTTTCGTGCAGCTTTTCATGATTACTATGTCCCTGCTGGCATCAAAGAGCTGAAGAAGGAAGAGTTTTGTACTCTTCAACAGGACAATAAGACGGTTCAACAATACCTGACCCAGTTCACTACTCTGGCCCGCTATGCGCCAGAAGATGTTGCTAGAGATGCAGATCGTCAGAGGCACTTCCTGAAAGGTCTCAATTCTGGTCTTAAGGTTGGACTGATTGCCCATGATTTCAGTAGCTTTCAAAGCTTGGTGAACAAGACTCTCCTTTTAGAGGAAGAGCACATGAAGCGTGGTGAGGATCGCAAGCGCAGGATGAGCCAAAATGCCGGTGGCCCAAGCCAATGACAACGTGGAACGTTTCCGTAGTATAGTCGTTAGACGGTTACCCCACACTCTAGGACGGTTCCACAGATGCCACCTCCAAACACTCAGACACCTCACCCGTTTACTCTGATTCAGCCAGTGCAGGGAGTCGGAAGTCAAGCATATACACGTCGCTGTTACAACTACAAGGACCCAGGCCATCTTGCCAACAACTGTCCTCTTCCCAGAAACATTACTCCCGTGAAGTTCAATCTGGGAAATACCCCAGCCAAGACGCCAGCACCAGGAGCCGGCCAACAAGCTACACCAGCAACACCGCAGACTGTGGTCAGAGGACGTGTCAACCATGTCACTGCGGAGAAAGCCCAGACCTCTACGGATGTTGTCGTGGGTAAGTTCCTAGTTAACTCTATACCTGCAACAGTTTTATTGGATTCTGGAGCTTCGCATTTATTTGTTTCTTGGGTTTTTGCTTCTCAACATCAGTTTCCCACCATACCTCTTAAGTGCTCCTTGCTTATCCAAACCCCGGGGTCAGAAATGAGAACCCAAACCGGTTGTCCAAGAGTGAAAATTAAAATAGAGGGTGTAGAGTTCTTTGCTAATCTGATTATGTTAGATACACCCCAGCTTGATGTCATCCTAGGGATGGACTAGTTGCAGACCCACAAGGTAGTGTTAGATTGTGGAAGTCAATCAATCACTTTAGAAAACTCTAAAGAAGAGAAAGTGAATTTCAAAGCCTTTGCTAATCCCCCTTGGAAAGGAGCCATAGTGCACCACATGGAGAGCTCTGAGCTACAGAAAGTACCAGTTGTTAGAGAATATCCTAATGTTTTTCTTGAAAAACTGCTCGGCATGCCGCCACATAGAGATATTGAGTTTGTCGTTGATCTAGTTCCAGGGACATCGCCCATATCCAAGAGGCCGTACTGTATGGCAGCTAATGAGTTAGCAGAGATGAAGAAGCAAATACAAGAGTTACAAGAGAAAGGTTTTGTGAGGCCTAGCTCATCGCCATGGGGAGCCCTAGTTATTTTTGTTGAAAAGAAAGATGGGACGAAGAGAATTTGTGTTGATTATCGTTGCTTGAATGATATAACCATCAAGAACAAGTATCCTTTGCCACGGATTGATGATCTCTTTGATCAGATAAAAGGAGCAGGTGTATTCTCCAAGATTGACCTAAGATCAGGGTATCATCAGCTTAGGATCAGACCCGAGGATATCCCTAAGACGGTGTTTTCCACTAGATATGGGCTCTATGAGTACACAGTTATGTCTTTTGGGTTGACAAATGCCCCTGCCTATTTCATGAACATGATGAACAAGGTATTCATGGAATATTTGGACAAGTTTGTTGTTGTTTTCATTGATGATATTCTTGTCTACTCCAAGGATGAGAAAGAGCATGAGCATCATCTGAGGCTTGTTTTGGAAAAACTAAGAGAACACTAGTTATATGCCAAGTTCAGTAAGTGTGAGTTCTGGATGAAAGAAGTTGAATTCCTTGGACATGTTGTGACCGCCGCTGGAGTTGCAGTTGATCCAAAGAAAATGAGTACGGTTATCAACTGGCGGCCGCCCAAGATCGCGACACAGGTTCGCAGTTTCCTTGGTATGGCCGGCTACTACAGATGATTCATAGAAGGTTTCTCCAAGGTTGCTCGTCCACTAACACAATTATTGAAGAAAGAGAAGAAGTTCATGTGGACACCAGAGTGTCAGCGCAGCTTTGAAGCTCTGAAGAAGAGTTTGACATCAGCACTAGTGTTGGTTTTTCCCGATATCCACAAAGGGTTTCACATCTACTGTGATGCATCTCGTACAGGACTTGGTTGTGTTCTAATGCAGGAAGGCAAAGTGGTTGCCTATGCCTCAAGACAACTACGCCCACATGAGGAGAATTATCCGACCCATGATTTGGAGCTTGCCGTAGTGGTACACGCACTGAAAATATGGAGGCATTACTTGATAGACAACCGATGTGAGGTGTATACAGACCACAAGAGTCTAAAGTATATCTTCACTCAGCATGATCTGAATCTGAGACAGAGAAGATGGTTAGAGCTGATCAAGGATTATGATGTGGGAATCCACTACCACCCAGGCAAGGCAAATGTTGTTGCCGATGCCCTAAGCAGGAAGGTCTACTACAGCAACTTGGAAATTTAAGAGAGCCAATTATCACTCTTTCAGGAGTTTGAAAGGTTGAGTTTGGAGATAGTGCCAGAAGGGTATGTGGCTAACCTGGAGGTCAGGCTCATCTTGGAAGACCAAATCAAGGAAGCTTAGAAGGATGATGCAAATGTCAAAGAAATCAAACTCAACATGAAGAAAGGAAAAGCCATAGGATTTATTGAAGATGAGAATGGTGTTATATGGCTGCAGGAGAAGTTGGTTGTTCCGGATCAACCAGAACTCAAGAAGCTTATCTTATCAGAGGCACATGAGTCCCGTTATTCCATCCATCTCGGTAGTACTAAGATGTATCAAGACCTCAAGAGCAAATTATGGTGGCCTAGCATGAGACGAGAGATCGTAGAGTATGTAGCACTTTGTGATGTCTACTAGGGAGTCAAGGCAAAACACCAATGACCCGCTAGACTCTTACAACCGTTGAAGGTACAAGAATGGAAGTGGTATGAGATTGGCATGGATTTTATCACAGGTTTGCCCAAGACTCAGTCTGGATATGATTCCATCTGGGTTATTGTGGATCGTCTCACCAAAGTTTCTCACTTTATTCCAGTCAAAGTAACCTACTCAGGTAACAAGTTGGCAGAACTATATGTGAATCGGATAGTGTGCTTGCATGGAGTGCCCAGGAAGATAGTCTCAGATCGAGAGACTCAGTTTACCTCTCGCTTCTGGCATGCCTTGCATGAGGCAATGGGTACTTGTCTTAATTTCAGCACCGCATATCACCCATAGACGGATGGGCAAACAGAGAGGGTTAATCAGATTTTGGAGGATATGCTCCGAGCTTTTGCTTTAGCCTATGCTTCTAGCTAGGATAAAAATTTACCCTATGCCGAGTTCTCGTACAACAATAGCTATCAGGTGAGTCTACAGATGTCACCGTTTGAAGCTTTATATGGGCGGTCATGTAGAACACCTTTGAATTGGAATGAGACAGGAGAAAGAATGGTTTTTGGACCCGATGTGATCCGCGAAGCCGAAGAGAAAGTTGCTTTGATCAGGGATAGATTAAAGGTAGCTCAGTCTCGACAGAAGGGTTACGCAGACAACCATCGCAGGGATTTAACTTTCAAGAAGGAGGACTATGTCTATTTGAAGGTAACCCCATTGAGAAGAACTAAGAGGTTTCAAGTGAAAGGAAAGCTTGCCCCGAGGTATGTAGGTCCGTTCCGGATCGTTGCTCGTCAAGGAGAAGTTGCGTATCAGTTGGAGCTGCCACTATCAATGTCAGGGATTCATGATGTGTTCCACGTCTCATAGCTGAAGAAGTGTCTTCGGGTGCTAGAAGAAGAAACCCCGTTGTAGGCAGTGGAATTGCAACCAGATCTGACATATCATGAACATCTAGTCAAGATCCTCGAGACGGCAGAGCGAACCACGAGGAGTAAGACCATCCGTTTCTGTAAGGTTCAGTGGAGTCATCACACAGAAGTAGAAGCCACCTAGGAGCGTGAAGATGATATGAGGGCAGAGTTTCCCAAGTTGTTCCCAAGCCTGTCTGAATCTCGGGGTCGAGATTCCGTTTAAGAGGGGTAGGTTTATCATGTCCGGATTTTTTTTTCGTTTTTCGTTCTTTTCATCCGATTGCGAAAATCTACCTCTGATTTATTCGCCTCAAACAGCTTAATAAAAAAATTCGTAATGAAAAGGATTTAATATGATTAAATAATTAATTACGGTGTGATTTGTTTCTGTTTTCTTAATCGGGTTTATTTGGATTCGGAAGTGGAGCTCGTTTCCAAATTTCTAGTTTCCTCGAAGGTCCAAGTTTATTCACTAATTTTCCAAATAATTCCAACAATTTCAAAGGGTCCGAATTCGGCAAAATTTTCCGCAAAACCCCTGCCATTTCCCTTTTCTTTTCCCTTCCTTCCTCTTCTTTTCTCTTTTTCCATCTAGCCCCTCCCTTTCCTTTCTTTTTGTTTTCTGCTCCCTCTTCTTCCTCCTTCGGTCAAGGCCGAAGGCCTCCTCCCTCCTGTGCCGTGGCCAACCCAGCCGCCACCGGCCTGCGCCGCGCCCCGAGGATGCTCTCCCTGGCCGAGCCTGGCCCGCCCCTGCGCCGCGCCCCTGGCCTGCTCTCCCCGGCCGAGCTCGGCCTACGCCCACGCCAAGCCGCCGGGGCTTGGCCCGCGCCGAGTCGCCACGCCGCCTCCACCATGCCGCACCGCCGTGACCTAATCCTCCCCCATAAATAGCAGCGCCCCTCACCCGTGCCCTAGCTCACCATCTCGTGCGCCGCCATCCCAGCACATCGTGCCGCCACCTCGGCTCGCGCCGCCCTGCAAGCAGAGCGCCACCCTGCAAGCAGAGTGCCGCCCCGGCTCCCGAAGCCGACGCCGCCGCCATCTTCCTCCAGAGCTGTGCCGCGCCGCCACCGCGCCAGGCCGCCGACATCGCTGACGTCGCTGGTGAGCACCGCCCCTGCACCGGTTTCCCTCCTCGCCCTCGCCTGCGTCCTGCTTCCCCGGCCAACGCCGCCAAGCTGCCTCCTATCCCCAGCCGATGCCGCCGCCGCCAAGCTCGCCTTCTGTTCCCCTGCCCCTGTGACGTCGGTCCGCCGCCGCTCGCCGATGCCGGTCCCTACGTCCTGCGCCGCCCCTGCGCCGGCCTGCACTACCCCTGCGTCGCTCCTGTTCCGCCGGCCGGCCGAGCCCGAAGCAGCCGACAGGGGCAGAGCCCTGTGTCTCCCTGGTGATGCTGACCAGTGGGCCCTACAGTAGAAAAATCCCTTGTTGATCTACACCGATCGATTCCTAGATTTAATGTCAGCCGTAGGATTTCTTGGTCCAATTTTGCCACATCACCTCACCACGTCAGACCTAAATCTCGCCTTATCATTGCCACATCATCGCCACATCATCCAATCCGGTATACGTGTCGCCACGTGGCGTCCATGTCGTCAGGTCCATCGCACCTCTTATTCTTCTGGTCCGTAGACCGAGTCCGTCATGAATCATCTCACTGACCAGTGGGCCCCGCTCCTTTTTCCTTACCAAAAATAATTCAATTTACGAATTTAAAATCTAGAGAATATTCTAGGAATATTTCTTCTCTTTTACCCTCGGATTTTTCTGATTCTCAAACTTCTGGAGTTCATATTTCATCCACCCGGACTCCGATTCAGCCCGTTCTTTTTTCTAAATTCTTCTAAAATCGAGCTCTACCTCCTGATTCAGTTGGTTATTTTAATTGATATTATTTAGGCTATTTTTTTTGTTATTTATTTGTTTCCTGTTATGAACGTATAGATGCGGAAGCCAAGGAGCAGTTCGCCGCAGAAGACGCAGGGCAAGGACAGTACCTGGAGCAAGGCAAGTGCACCCTTTGAACATATTGGACCCAATTTATAAACTGTTTTATTGTGAAACATGTATTATTTTTATTTATAAATTATCGATGGGTAGTATGACCTAATTGTTATTATTCCATGCCTTTGATTATTGAATATCCTGTGCTACCTTGTCACTCTAGTCTTTGTGAGTTGAACATAGGGGTCAACTCGGGATAGAGTAGTAATTGCTTAGCCCCGCTCAGAGTTGTTTTACAAGCAAAATATAATAATAATTAATGATATATTTATCATTGTTTTATTTGAGCTGTGTGGCTGTGTGCTATCTTTCCGGTAGCATGTGTTGCACCGTGTAGTAAACAACGGGCGGATAAAATATTTTGGACTAGGGGTGATGGGTGGTTCTATGTGAACCTAGTAAGAGGTGTGGTATCTGTGTGATCCTTATTAGGTTAGGTCTCTGTGTGAGCCTAATATGAAGCTGTGTGCTATTGTAGTTTTGGCAAGTTGCTCTGGTCAGTTAAGAACTTCACTTCATAAGTCAATGATCTGTGCCTAACGAACAACCACATGCCCTAATGGGAAGAACCTGGCCCAGTAGGATTCCGAGTCTTGGCACTGTCGGCCCAAGTGGTTAGATGATAGGTTTTATGGTTAGCCATAGGTACTTTCTTGTCTGTGTGAGGGAAAGGTGGCTGATGGGGGAAGGCAGTGTTGAGGCAGAGTTTCTAAAAAACCTTGTTACAGATTCCTTGGCCGCACACAATGAAAAGTGTGACATTTGCGCATGGCCGTTAAGAGGATGATGTATCTTGTGGGTAAAGCTGTACAACCTTTGCAGAGTGTTCAACTAATCTATGCAAATAGCCGCGTCCGCGGTCATAGACATGCTCGATGAATTCAAATGAGGGGTAGTTTATGAAAACAAGGGATGGTAATGATGCTATGTGTAGGAAAATGAATTTAGCTATGTGATCCTGTGTGGACGGTTGGCTGGTAACATCCGTTGTTTAAAGTGTTGTTTTTAACTCTATTTATAAATTGTTTACAACTGCAACTGCTGTGTTGTGCAAAATAATCTTAGCCTTTCTTTGTCAGCTGTGCATATGCATATTTCTGTGTACTTGCTAAGTATTTCATGTACTCACCTTACAATTTTCCCTAATTCCAGAGGAAAGGTTTCCGCTGTTCCTGGAGAATTTTGCTGCTGAAGGCGAGGAATAGACCGTGTGTCCGAGTTGACTGCCTGTGGTATGTTAAATGGAGCTTCTACGTATTTATTTTATTTCCGCTACTATCTTGTTTTCTTTAGGCCCTTCATGGCATAATAAATGTAAACTTTAACCGTAAGGCTTTGTCACAGTTAATTTGTTAATAAATAGTTTGGTTTTCTTCGTGATATTGGCTGTGATATTATTCTTG
This sequence comes from Oryza meyeriana var. granulata, assembly GCA_003991445.1. Classification (NCBI taxonomy): domain Eukaryota; kingdom Viridiplantae; phylum Streptophyta; class Magnoliopsida; order Poales; family Poaceae; genus Oryza; species Oryza meyeriana. The sequence continues at coordinate 58,573 of RYFJ01004117.1, read as the reverse complement.
TGACTGTGCATGCTAGCGTGATCCTGAGCTAATACGTTTACACAGAGGATCCTATTATAAGGTCCCACAGCTTCCTTTGGCCTTTTTTCGATAAATCGGTGAGCTTTGTGGGGGTGGGCTTTCTGGGGTTTTAAAACTGGGACAAAATATGGATTAAGCCCAATCTGTAGGCTTTAAAACTGGGCCAAAACATGCATTAAGCCCAAAATATGAAACAAACACGAGAAAGGCCAGCCTATCTACGTTGACCACCTGTAAGAGTGACATGACATTCATAACCTTGCTAAAGAAGGAAATGGTCATCGAAGATCTGTGTTCAATAGATTAATTCCCCCACGCACGTGATCTCTATCCAATAAAAGAACAAAGAGAAAATCAGTGAAAAAGAAAAAACAGCTAGATACTATCTCGATTCTAAAATATAAACATTTCTATATTATTTAGCAGATATTAAGGTTAAGGATAAAAAACTTTGATGCCCGCTCAATATGGGATGGTTGGTGGTGTAAGTGATGAGGACATCACTCTTTCGGATATACCCGCTGATCCTCCAACCGTTATGCAAGGTCCAATGACCCGAGCTTGAATGCGACAATTAAATCTAGAGGTGAGCTCGTTCTTAAGCGATCCTTTTCATAGTTTTGAGAATAGATTGCTATCTAATGATGTTATCTTGCTTAGGAACATTGGACAGGATCATGAAGTACTTGGAGAGAGGTGTGGAGGCGGAGAAGAACAGCAAGGACACCTGTCGGTGAAATGGGATAGGGGGTCCCACATACCCTGGGGACGCGTGGGTCGTCTGCCACGTTAATTCTCCCGAGGCCACATTCTCCGGCGACGATGGGCTCTCCAGCTAAGCGCCCAGGCAGTGCCCGGGCCCACGACCTGCAATAACAGTGCCTCGTGTGGCGGAGGGCTGGCTCCAGCGGTCGGCTCCCCAACTACCCGTTTTAATGGTGAGGCGACGGCAGAGCACATTTGACCAAGAAGGCCCCGAAAGTCCACGCCCAGGCAGCGGAGGCAGGCGCCGTCCCGTCTCCATGCTCCATCCGCTCACAGCGAGGGGCCGACCGAGCGTGACCAGACGAGCAGTACCTACTCCGGATTGGACACAACAGGCGGGCAGAGACGACTGGACCCTCCTCCAACTCCGGTGCAGGCGTCGCAGGCGGAGGTGAGCGATGGGACAGCCCTCCAACTCCGGCGTGGGCGTCCGCGGCTGAACAGGTGTACAAGAGGATTCACCGGAGAATATCTCTCTAGGGGTACCGGCACTGTGGACTCCCCTGCTCAATAAAGGAGGATCCTAGCCGACGAGAGAAGGGGGAGAGCAAGCTTCGGCATTAGCAACCACTCTCTGGCTAGAACCCATCCTCGATGGCCAACTCTCGCCATGATTCTTCCTCGGCTCCGAGCTCCTGAGCTCGCCGGGAACACCCTGTAACACCCAAACCATATTCACCTCCACATAGCATACACACAGGAGTAGGGTATTACGCTCCGGCGGCCCGAACCTGTATAATCCTCGTGTCTCCCTTGTGCGTGCTGTTCATCGACTTCCCCGCGCGATCTTCCTTGTTCGGACAGTCCGGACCCGTTTCGAACGGTCCGCACCCTTCTGTCTCCAGCTCGGGCCCCGCGCGATCCTCTCGGTTCGGATGGTCCGACCCCTGTTCGGACGGTCCGAACCCTTCATCCATCGCTTTGCTTATACACGCTGACGCCGGCTTCGCCTGAGAACTACTTCCCTGGCCGAATCTCAAAGGGGGGTCCCTAGACCTCCTGCCGTCGAGTTTTCATCCTCCGACAGCTGGCGCGCCAGGTAGGGGGAGTTTCCTTTTCAGGTGTTACGCCGGCGCCTCCAACATCGATGCGCTCCATGGCAGGAGGCCACCATCATCGTCGAGACTACGGCGAGGGGTCCGGCGGCTACACCCCGCCGGGCAACGTGGCCCCCGACATGGGCCCTGGAGAGGACGGCAGGCTCTCACGTTCCGCGCTACGGCGGAACAGGAGGAAGCGCCAGAAGGCCAAGGCGGCAGCCGAGAGCTACGCCTTGGAGGCTACGGGCAGCCCCCGGGGCTATGATGCCCGCGGAGGCGACGGTCGCGGCAAGCGGCGAAAGGCCGCACACGCGCTGCCACCGCCGGCGACAACCCAGAAGTGGTGCCCCCTCCACCAGACGGGCTGGCACGACATCACGGAGTGCCGCGCCGTCCAATGCTCACTCGAGCGTGCTGAGCCGGCCTTAATTCGGGGATGGTGCGCCTACCACAACACGGACCGGCACGACGTCACGGAGTGCCGCGCCGTCCAGGGCATGGCCAAGCGCCTCAAGCCGGCCGCAGCCCGTGGGTGGTGCGCCTTCCACGACACGGACCGGCACGACATCACGGAGTGTCGTGCCGTCCAGCATTTGGTCGAGCGCCTCGAGCCGGTCGAAGCCCGGAGGTGGTGCGCCGTCCACAAGACGGATTCGCACGACCTCGTGGAGTGTCGCGCCGTCCACAAGTTGGCCGAGCGCGTCAAGATGTCCCGGCAGGAGCAGTAACGGGCCCGAGTTTGCACCCTCAAAGTCTATTTATCCTATGTTTATTGAACAAAGGTTCTTCTTTAGTATTAACTTTAATCTCTACTCAATAATATAAAGATACGTATAGCCCCAGTCGGAGCCTCTCGCTCCCGGGTGCGTATCTGGCCCCGGTCGGAGCCCCTGGCTCCCGGGCGCCGATCTAATCCCGGTCCGAGCTTGGTTCCCGGGCGCGTATCTACTCCCGGTCGGAGCGTGGCTCCCGGGCGCATATCTTTCCCCGGTCGGAGCCCCTGGCTCCCGGGTTCGTACTTCGCCCCGGTCGGAGCTTAGCTCCCGGGTGCGTACTTAATCCCGGTCGGAGCCCCTGGCTCCCGGGCTCATAAATAGCCCCGGTCGGAGCTTGGCTCCCGGGCGCGTCCTTAGCCCCGGTCAGAGCTTAGCTCCCGGGCGCGCGCAAATAGCCCCAGTCGGAGCCCCTGGCTCCCGGGCGCCGATCTTGCCCCGGTCGGAGCCCCTGGCTCCCGGGTGCCTATTTCGCCCGGTCGAAGCCCCTGGCTCCCGGGTGCATATCTCTCGCCCCGGTCGGAGCCCTTGGTTCCCGGGCGTGCTTACTCCCCCCGGTCCGAGCATGGCTCCCGGGCGCATACTTCGCCCCGGTCGGAGCTTAGCTCCCGGGTGCGTACTTAATCCCGGTCGGAGCCCCTGGCTCCCGGGCTCATAAATAGCCCCGGTCGGAGCTTGGCTCCCGGGCGCGTCCTTAGCCCCGGTCCGAGCATGGCTCCCGGGCGCATACTTCCCCCCGGTCGGAGCTTAGCTCCCGGGTGCGTACTTAATCCCGGTCAAGCCCCTGGCTCCTGGGCGCATATCTCCCCCCGGTCCGGTCACGGAGAGCTCGCTCCCTCTCAAGGAACCTGAGTCCGAGGGAGCTGAGCCCGAGTCTCGGCCGAACCAGTAGCGGGCCAAGCGCGCTCGAAGCGGTTCGGACGGTCCGAACTGTCGACGGACGGTCCGGTTGCAGCGACTCGGACCGTCCGACCCTTAGGCTGACCGTCCGAATCCCGCTCCCGAAACAGGGTAGCCTCGCCAGGGCGAGTGCGTGTCCGGGAAGGACGTCCCGACACTTCCCAAGCCCGAAGAGATCGTCCCGATTCGTCCCACATTCCCGGGAAGCGTCAGCTATATCGGTTCTGGTTCTTTGGTTGGCTTTGGGTTTAAAATATCTCCTCTCCTCCTTTATTAGAGGAAGTCTTCCCCTTTCTTTTGACCTAGGGTACAACTGCCTGGACTTCATCGGACGCGATGGCGAGTCCGGGCGATTCGTCCCGACTCCGTCCGGGCCCTCCGGGCCCGGACGCACGTAGGGTACAACTACCCGGACTCCATCGGACGCGATGGCGAGTCCGGGCGGTTCGTTCCGACTCAGTCCGGGGCCTCCGGGCCCAGACGCACGAAGGGTACAACTGCCCGGACTCCATCGGACGCGATGGCGAGTCCGGGCGATTCGTCCTGACTCCGTCCGGGGCCTCCGGGCCCGGACGCACGTAGGGTACAACTGCCCGGACTCCATCGGATGCGATGGCGAGTCCGGGCGGTTCGTCCCGACTCCGTCCGGGGCCTCTGGGCCCGGACACACGTAGGGTACAACTGCCCAGACTCCATCGGACACGATGGCGAGTCCGGGCGGTTCGTCCCGACTCAGTCCGGGGCCTCCGGGCCCGGACGCACGTAGGGTACAACCGCCCGGACTCCATCGGACGCGATGGCGAGTCCGGGCGGTTCGTCCCGACTCAGTCCGGGGCCTCCAGGTCCCGGCGTGATAGTCCGGACCGCGCCGCCCTGTCGAGCGCGAGTCCGGGCAGGCCGCTCCCGGTTGAGGGTTTTCTCCCGGTGTCAAGAGGTCGCACCCTCGCAAGGGAAGCTGAGCCTGAGCATGGCCCCTGACAGACCAGAACCAGAGAGCGTCCTCGCTGCCCTCGGCAGCGGGGCTCGTGCCTGCTCCTCGCTCCATGGCCTCAGGTCATGACACGCGAGTTGATGGTCGGGCACGTACCAATAATATTTCGCAGGTAGCGAGCATGGCGCACGTCGTAGAGCGCCCCTCGCCCAGCAAACATGTGGCCTGGGACTTACCTCCCGGGCCCGACTCTGAGGAGCCCGACCCGGGGCGGCATCGCCGAGGCGAATGCGCGCCTGGGAACGTGGCGTCCGGAATGACCCTCACGGGACGCTAGTACCCGGACCGCGTCGCCTCGGCAAGGGCGGGTCCGGGGAAGTCGCCCCGATATGGTCCATGTCCTTGCCCCGGCCTTGTGCCCGGGCACATGTTGACAATACATATCGAATCTTATTCCAGTCCGGGGCCCTGGGTCCCGGGCACATATTTGAGCCGAGGCACGGATTCCCGAATCTGTGCCCCGGGCCCGACACCGAGGAGCCGAACCAGGGCGGCCTCGCCAAGGCGAGTGCAAGCCTAGGAACGCGACACTCGAAGTAGGGCGCGGAGCCCGGACAGCACCGCCCCGGCGAGAATGCATCCGGAAGGCTGTCTCACATTCCATATTTCAAGCCCGGGCCCCCGGAACCCGGCTTATATCAAAACCGTATTTCAGTCCGGGGCCCCCGGGTCCCGGACACGTATCCGCATGACAGCCGGGGCCCCCGGGTCTCAAGCACATGCCGGACTCGGGCTCGCGAGGGAAGCAAGTCCGAGCTCCGTCCCCCGAACACCAGCAACCTCCGAACAACACAATAAACCAAGGTACAAAAATATAAACATGATCATATACATATACAAATGTCTCTGTTTGTACAAGACAGGCAAATCCGGGACGCAAGCACGAGCAAGGCCCTGATCGTACGGGGGGCGTCACCAGAGTACTTCTGACTGGGTCCCGGGTGACGTCGGATGGGGAGCACTCGGGGACATGGAGGGCCCCCCGGCCCCGAAGGCGCCCGCGTATGGCGTCTGAAGGAAACCGGCATCTTCATCAACCTCTTCGTCAGGCATCGGCCCTACAAGATGTTCGCCGCGGTCGAAGAACCCTGCCTCCGGGGCAGCGGATTCGACCACGGCCTCCCGCACCTCCTTGCGAACAACCGCGACCACCTCGCGATCTGCCGCGAACACCTCACGAACCACCGCGACTTCCTCCCGAACTGCCGCGACTTCCTCGCGCACGGCGAACTCTCACCCCCGGGACCCGAGCCCGGCCTCCTGGGCCCGGACGCGTTCTCCCCGGGAGAGTGCTTCCTTCTCCCGCGCCTCCATCTCGGGCCAGGCACGAGAGAACTCATCGGCGGCGGATTTGGTGGCGGCCTCCAAGCGGACGGCGCGCCTCATTCCTGCCGCCGTCTCCGGCCAGCGGTCGCCACGAAGAACTCGCTGGCGACAGTACGGGCGGCAAGCTGCCGCATCACCATCGCGACCACTGCCGCCGGCCTTCCTCAACACTCGTTCCATGTTTTCAGCCCGGGTCCCGGGCACGTATCCCGTCTAAGGCAACAAAGACGTCAAGCTCCACCAGCTCAAGACGAATCAGGCGGACCCAGCGTCCCCTCATTTCTTCAAAGACGTGGCCCCGTTCCTGCCCGGAGCGGTTCCGGCCGAGCAACAGGGCCAGGGGCCACTGTCGGTGAAATGGGATAGGGGGTCCCACATACCCTGGGGATGCGTGGGTCGTCTGCCACATTAATTCTCCTGAGGCCACATTCTCCGGCGACGATGGGCTCTCCAGCTAAGCGCCCAGGCAGTGCCCGGGCCCACGACCTGCAATAACAGTGCCTCGTGTGGCGGAGGGCTGGCTCCAGCGGTCGGCTCCCCAACTACCCGTTTTAATGGTGAGGCGACGGCAGAGCACATTTGACCAAGAAGGCCCCGAAAGTCCACGCCCAGGCAGCGGAGGCAGGCGCCGTCCCGTCTCCATGCTCCATCCGCTCACAGCGAGGGGCCGACCGAGCGTGACCAGACGAGCAGTACCTACTCCGGATTGGACACAGCAGGCGGGCAGAGACGACTGGACCCTCCTCCAACTCCGGCGCAGGCATCGCAGGCGGAGGTGAGCGATGGGACAGCCCTCCAACTCCGGCGTGGGCGTCCGCGGCTGAACAGGTGTACAAGAGGATTCACCGGAGAATATCTCTCTGGGGGTACCGGCACTGTGGACTCCCCTGCTCAATAAAGGAGGATCCCAGCCGACGAGAGAAGGGGGAGAGCAAGCTTCGGCATTAGCAACCACTCTCTGGCTAGAACCCATCCTCGATAGCCAACTCTCGCCATGATTCTTCCTCGGCTCCGAGCTCCTGAGCTCGCTGGGAACACCCTGTAACACCCAAACCATATTCACCTCCACATAGCATACACACAGGAGTAGGGTATTACGCTCCGGCGGCCCGAACCTGTATAATCCTCATGTCTCCCTTGTGCGTGCTGTTCATCGTCTTCCCCGCGCGATCTTCCTTGTTCGGACAGTCCGGACTCGTTTCGGACGGTCCGGACCCTTCTGTCTCCAGCTCGGGCCCTGCGCGATCCTCTCGGTTCGGACGGTCCGACCCCTGTTCGGACGGTCCGAACCCTTCATCCATCGCTTTGCTTATACACGCTGACGCCGGCTTCGCCTGAGAACTACTCCCCTGGCCGAATCTCAAAGGAGGGTCCCTAGACCTCCCGCCGTCGAGTTTTCATCCTCCGACAACACCCAAGACAAGCCGGAGGCCCAGTCCAACTCGAGTTCGAGTCTACCTCGGCCTTCAGGACCAGCCTACAGTAAAACGGATGCCCAGGATGCATACGGACTCCGTTTTCGACGATCCACATATGCATGGAAAGATAATTTCATAAGCTAACCAATGGCTTTGGTTTGATATCCAAATTCCACCGAAATCAACAGGAATCGTCGAAATAATTCAGCGTCCAGAATCTGCCAGGGTGCTGCGCCACCGTCTTTTGGTCCGTTGGGCCGTGTATCATCTTTGAGCCCGTTAGAGGGCGCGTCCAGGGTGTGTGACGACCCTTAGACTATATATTCAGTAGCCGCTGCCCACATTAGAGTTTGGGTTTTACTTTAGGTCAATCTGTCTTCGAACAGTTGCCGTCATTGGCTGTGAAACCCCAACTTCGAGTGCTTAATCATTCATCTGCAATTGTCACTTTAATTGAGTTGCGTACTTTCGGGTTCTTGCTTGTGTTCTTTGTTTCACAGGCAGGGATTAGCCTTCTTGGCAAGGTCAACCGGATTTGTGACATGGTTGATAACCAGAGGAGTCGTGGTGCTAAGGTTGTAGGGATCGGGTCTGTTGATCTGAGGCCGGATCGGTGTGTCGCGTTCCACCAAAACGATAGTTATCTCCACCTGACGGAAGATCGGGAACCCCGTCCCCCATCAAGTGGTATCAGAGCTTCAGGTATACCGTCAGGTTTGCATCTTATCCATAATTGAGTGTTTCGCCTTCGTCCCATAGTCCACTGCCATACTCGTTTTTCCTGTCCTACAACCATCCACGCCATAGCCTTTGCATTTTTTAGTCTCAGAGTCCGTCGTGTTGAGTTTGTGTCCTAAGTCGAGGTCTTGTTGCTAGTTAGATCGTGTTTGAGTCCAGTTCGTGTGTTTTCCCCCACTGTTTCTATCAAACCCTAGCCGCCTACGCCAACTTTCCGCACTTTCTTTCCGTTTTGTCCTCTAATTCGGAGTCCGTTCGTAAAACAGACGTAACTTTTGCATACGAACTCCGTTTTTAGCAAACCATATATGTTTCAGAATCAGAAATAAATTTCGCATCCGTCTGTCCCCGCCTTTGGCGGGTTAGCCGAATTTATTTTTCCGTAACAGCCCGTAAGATCGTCTTTCTGAGCCCGCAAGCTTTTTCCCAATTTTGGACGCATTTTCTGAAAACTCCACAGGCCACGTCTTTCACGTGTTTGAGCTCAAATTTTCTGTGGTTACTTCTTGTGTGCTCGTAAGGCAAAAAAAAATATCAAAAAAAAATAAAAAGAAAAAGTCAAATTTTCCCAAAAAACAAAAACAGCCCAAAAAAGAGAAAAAAAGAGAGGGACAAAAGAGGAACAATATTTAGAGGAGCACATAGAGAACACCAAGTTGAGTTTTGTTTGCGTGTGCTGTGTTGTGCCTTGATTCTGATATGGTTGAGGGTAAGATATAAGAAATTTGAATGAAAAGTGATTGATGGGACAAGTAGTATTATGAATAATGCTAGAAATGTTTATACTGTGGAAAAAGATTTTAATCATAAAAATATTTAAATTTTGGGACGGAAGGAGTAATTTTGAAGCTGCATGTTCTCTTATTCTCTAGAATGTTCATTCAGAAGCAGAAAAAGGTTTGTTCCCTGCTGTATATCTTGAAATTACTATGAGCAAGGAAAAACAGCTAAGCTCCTCATTTGCAAATCTTTTTTCCTTATATTCATATGCATATTTGCACATCCACTTGTTAGACAACAAATATTATGGCTGCCAATAAGGCAGCAAACAAGCAAGAAAAAAGAACACATCACATTCTGCTGTCATGGAGAATGCAAAGGTCAAAATATCCCAATCCCATCCCATCATGCCTGCAGATTGAATCAGTACCGGTAGCACTACAAGAACAAGAGCAGACAGAGGACAAATCTCTACTTCCATCTATTTTTTTATGAACTGTACTTCCTTGGAAACAAGAAATGAGAAGGCACCATTCTGACATCCCCCCACCACCAAAGATCTCTGGATTTGCCATCCCATGCAACAATAAAACAAACAAATCAAATTTGCTATGTTCTTGGAAAAAAAAGGTTAGGTGCTAGCCTGCTAGGCCATTTGGTTGCCATTTATCTTCTAGTGTATCTTTAAGTGCAGACATGTTAGATTTCACTACCATACGCATAAAAATTATGTTAGATGTGTTTCAAGCATTTCCATTGGGAGCGGTACAACTCGCAAAAAATCTAAGTTCTCGAAAGGAATGGTGTCAAATCACTCCTATATGCTCAAAGGTTACTTTAGAGTTACTTGGAGCATTTACTTTTGGAGTGACACAACTCATGAAAAATATAAAGTCGCAAAGAATAATGTCAAATCACTTCCATATGATCAAATGTTACTTTAGAGCTGTTTGGAGCATTTTCTTTGGAGGTGGTACAACTCGCAAAAAATATAAGTTCGCAACGAATAGTGTCAAATCACTCTCATATTGATGGAAAAATTGGTCCCGATCTTTTGGTGGAGATGGATAGCTTGATTGGTGGGTGGAGGTAACATTCATGGCCCAACTACAACCGTCCAAGGACGCTGCGCCTTAGCGACCGATACACCGAATCCATTGGTTGCTCATGATCTCGTGGAGCGTGATCAACCTGGTCACGAGGGCACTTGTTTTGCAAGCAATCGAAGAATAAGTAAGAACAAGTAGAACAAGCACTGAATTGCTAGATTAATATGAAGGTTTCAATCTGAAAACACAAGATTGTGGGGTTCCAGAGATAAGCAAATGGGTGGCCTAGCCAACATGCACGCTGCAAGGCGAAGTAGCAATGGTTAAATTGAAATCAACAAAACCCGAGCTATTCTTGGTAGCTCCAGAGCCCTATAAGTAGACAGGAGGACGACCACAGGGGTGTTGGCATCGTGCTCCAACCCTAGAACGCATCCTTAATGGACCTAACTTGATACATGGCCCATTGGGCCAAAATATGGTGATGCAGCACCGTGGGCAGAACAAGTCTCGGCATTAAAACGACGATTGCAGCCGACTCCAATAAGATATGGACATGAGGCCGGATCCATTTTAAAATAGATTTGATAAGATTTCCATGAAGTCATAGAATGCCCGAATTAGAGTTCGTATGAAGCCACGGAGACTATCACAAGTCAGTGCTGTCCTGCAGTCCGAATCCAGGCTATGCAACTCCCCTTCCTTTAAGATCTTCTCCATCATCTGTAAGCAAAACAAGAGTGCACACGTTTCCATTGTCTAAATAAATAGGATAGAAACTTAAGAACGAACTCACCTAATAATTGAGTTGACGTGCACGAGTGTGAGTAAGCGGTCCAACAATCTCTACTCGTGGAGGTGTGGTTGTATCGATGGTGTTGATGTCCTCATCATCCCTCCTTGCATTTGAGTCATCCTCGGCTCGAGATCATCTTCCTCTCCCAAATATGGCTTCAAATATGCAATGTTAAATGTGGAACTAACCCCAAAATCTATAGGCAAATCAAGTTTTATATGCATTCTCATTAATTTTCACCAACACATTAAAAGGTCCATCAGTTCTATACATCAACTTAGACTTTCTCAATTCAGAAAACCTATCCTTTCTCAAATGCAACCATACCAAATCTCCAGTTCAAAATTCAATTGCCTTCTACCTTTGTCACCAGCAATCTTATACTTAGCGTTCATGCGTTCTATGTTGTCTCTAGTTGTTTCATGCAATTTTAATAGGAGCACGTTGGTCAGCATCAAAATTCAATTTTTCAGAAGATGGCAAAAGCATTAAATCAATAGGAGCACGAGGCACCAAACCATATACGATCTCAAACGGGCACAACTTTATAGTAGAATGCAGCGAACGATTATAAGCAAAATCCATATGAGGCAAATATTCTTCCCACATTTTAATGTTCTTCAAAACAACCCGTAACATAGTAGACAAAGTTTTATTCACAACTTCAGTTTGACCATTAGTTTGGGGATGACAAGTAGTAGAAAACAATAGCTCAGTCCCTAATTTAGCCCATAACGTTCTCCAAAAGTGGCTAAGAAATTTAGTGTCACGATCAGAAACAATTATATTTGGCACACCATGTAAACGAACAATCTCTCAAAAGAACAAATCAGCAATATGAGTAGCATCATCAGTTTTATGACAATGTATGAAATGTCACGATTTATTTCCGAGGTATCATGGTGGTACTAAGGCGCATGGCAACATGTTGTGGAGTTGTCTTGTGTGTAAAGTTGTACACCTCTGGCCAGAGTAAAACTATTTGAATAGCCGTGCCGGCGGATATGGATGAGCATAACAATGTTTTTCATGATTAGTCTCATTATCATTTAAGGGTTAATAATGTGGTAGTTGATGGTAATATGGTAACTCCGGGTTTGGAGTGGTGTGGGCCTATTTACTCTCTTAAATATTTTATTAAATGCTATTTATGCAATTTAGCCCTATATGTCATCCTTTGTTTATCCTATGCACTTGTATACTTGCTGTGTGGCTTATTGAGTATTTCATGTACTCACCTTACAATAATCAATCATTAGAGGAGGAGTTCTGTAGTGATGAAGGTGATCTGGAGGACTAGGCTGGGTCCGGGTAAAGCTGCCTTCTGAGTTTGGAGTTGTCGTCATCACTAGTCATATTCCGTTGCTTAGATTTTTATTTGGTTGAGAGGTTCCATCTGCCTCTGTAATAATTATACACTCGTTTCCTTATTAGTTAAAGACTTGTACTTTGTTATCAACATTGTTATTGTGTGCCTCGGCTGATTCCTAGACGAGGGTTAAATACACATAAAAGCGTTGGAATTTTGGATGGAAATTCCGGGCGTGACAAGTTGGTATTAGAGCCCCCTTAACCTTAGGATAAGCCAAATGGTAACCTATAGAAGCGTTCTGAAAAAGGATTGGAAATCGTACGGAGATGTACACAGACCACAAAAGTTTGAAGTATATCTTCACTCAGCCAGACCAGAACTTATGACAACGGAGATGGCTGGAGTTAATTAAGGATTATGACATTGGAATTCACTATCACCCAGGAAAGGCCAATGTAGTGGCCGACGCTCTTAGTAGAAAGAGTTATTGCAATGCTTCGGAAGGATGACAGTTACCTTGGGAGTTATGTGCAGAGTTCGAGCGGCTAAACTTGGGAATTGTCAAGAAGGGTTTTGTGGCGGTATTGGAGGCACGTCCCACACTCATAGACCAAGTTAGAGAAGCTCAAAGCAATGATCCAGATATCCAAGAGATCAAGAAGAACATGAGAAGAGGAAAAGCCAGTGGATTTTCGGAAGATGAACAAGGAATTGTATGGTTGGGTGAATGGATATGTGTGCCAGATAATGAGGAGTTGAAAAAAACTATCATGAAAGAAACTCATGACACCCAGTATTCTATTCACCTTGGTAGTACCAAGATGTATCAGGATCTTAAGGAAACGTTTTGGTGGGCCAGTATGAGGCGAGAGATAGCCGAATACGTCGCCATTTGTGATGTGTGTCAGCAAGTTAAGGCAGAACATCAGAGACCAGCAGGGTTGTTATAGCCGTTAAAGATACCTGAATGGAAATGGGAAGAAATAGGAATGGATTTCATTACCGGATTGCCCAAAACTTCGTTTGGTCATGATTCCATTTGGGTGGTGGTCGACAGGCTTACCAAAGTCGCTCACTTCATTGCGGTCAAGACCACTTACTCTGGCAGTAAGCTAGCAGAATTGTATATGGCAAGGATCGTGTGTTTACACGGTGTGCCTAAGAAGATAGTATCTGATAGAGGAAGTCAGTTTACCTCAAAGTTCTGGCAGAAACTCTAGGAAGAAATGGGTACTCGTTTGAACTTAAGCACTGCTTATCATCCCCAAATTGATGGTCAGACTGAAAGAGTCAATCAAATCCTAGAAGACCTGTTAAGAGCTTGCACCCTAGACTTCGGTGGGAGTTGGGATAAGAGTTTGCCTTATACGGAGTTTTCCTATAACAATAGTGTCGGAGGATGAAACCTCGACGGCGGGAGGTCTGGAAACCCCCCTTTGAGATTCGGCCAGGGGAGTAGTTCTCAGGCGAATGCGGCGTCGGGTGGAAGAAGATGGTTCGGTGATAGCACACAAGTGAGACAGGAGGAAGTAGTCAGGTTCAGGCCGCACGGTGGCGTAATACCCTACTCCTGTATGTGTTTTGCTTTGTGGGAGAGAATATGGTTTGTTCTACAAGGTGTTCTCCTCGGGAGCTCAGGAGCTAGCCTAACCCGGGAGCTGGGACTGTCTAGGAGCTAAGCTTGGGGCTGAGCAAGTAGAAGAAGACCCGGGCTCAAGGAAGAAGAAGACCGGGGCTCCCCGAGTCAATCTAAGCTGCCCCTCCTTTCGTTGGCATGGTCCTCCTTTTATCGAGCAAGGGGATTCCACAGTGCCAAAGGTACATGCTGATAGAGAGAGCTTCTCTCGGTATGGTCTGTCTCGTCGCACGCGTGCGCTGCTGTTGCCACGCCGGAGTAGGTACTGCTAGCCCGTCTGCTGTTGCCATGCCGGAGCTGCTGCCGCACGTCTGGTCGGCTGTAGAGGATGGCTGGAGAGTGGAGACATGACGGCGCACGCCTCCAAGTCGAAAGGCTCTAACTGCACAGCGATTGCACAGTGAAAGAAGCCTCCGTAGTCAAAAAGGAGTTTCTGACGGCACAGGAAGCGGGCCCACGGAAGCCAGGCGCGTCACGCCTGGTCGCCTCGTCGTTAATGCGGGTAGTTGGAGAGCCGGTCTGTCCGAGTAAACCTCGTGCCCGGGGCGGTGCCGAACTCCTTGGGGACGGAAGACGTGAGTCCCGGGCCCGGGGAGCGGCGCCCGGGACCAGGAACGTCCCTGTAACGTGCCCCGGGGACGCAACCCGGGGCCGAAGCTGTGTGACCCAGGACCCGGAGGTCCGGGCACGGGATGGTCCGAGACTCGGGGCCGAGGAGTGGCTCTCGGGACCGGGCGCCGGGGTCCGGGCGCGGGGTGGTCCCCGGGACTCGGGGCCCGGGGAGTGGCTCCCAGGATCGGGCGCCGGGTTAAGGCAGTGCATGAGCCCAGGGAATTAGCCGCCGTAGCCGGCCTTTTCTTGCACAGAATATGGGCCTGGAGTAGGCGCGTGGCCGAAGACCCTCGCGTCCCCGGGGATTGGGGGACCCCCGGTCCCATTTTGCCGACAGTGGCCCCTGGCCCTGTTGCTCGGCCGGGATCAGCCCCGGGCAGGAACAGGGCCACGTCTTGAAGAAAAGAGGGGACGCGGGGTGCACCTGGTTTGCCATGGACTGGTGTAGCTTGACGATTTGTTGATTTAGACGGGATATGTGCCCGGGACCCTGGCTGAAAACATGGAATGAAGTGTTGAGGAAGCCTGGTCCGAGATGGAGGCGCGGGAGAAGGAAACACCCTCCCGAGAGGAAAGCGTCTGGGCCCAAGAGGCCGGGCTCCCGTCTCGGGGGTGTGAGTTCGCCGCGCGCGAGGAAGTCGCAATGGTTCGCGAGGAGGCGCGGGAGGCCATGGCCGAGTCCGCTGCCCCGGAGGCAGGGTTCCTCGACCGCGGCGAGCACCTTGTAGGGCCGATGCCTGACGAAGAGGTCGAGGAAGGCGCCGGTCCCCTTCTGACGCCGCCCGGGGTCCGGTCCGAAGAAGGCTAGTGACCTCTCCCCGTGCGACGGCGTCTCTGGGCGCGAACATCTGGTGGAGCCGATGGCCGACGAAGAGGTCGAGGAAGACGCCGGTTTCCTTCTGACGCCATCCGCGGCCGCCTTCGGGGCCCGGGGGCCCTCCATGCCCTGAGCGCTCCCCTTCGACGTCGCCCGGGTCCGGTCAGAAGTACACCGGTGACCGCCCCTGTGCGATCCGGGCCTCGCTCTTGCTTGCACTCCGGTTTGCCTGTCTTGTACAAAGAGAGGTATTTGTATAGATATATGATGACGTTTATATTTTCGTACCTTTGCTTATGGTGTTGTTTCGGGAATTATTCGCGTCTGCTGTTGGTGACGCTGTTGGTTTCCTGGGAAGCGTCGAGTGCCAGGCGCCCTCCGACCCAGGGCGCCAGCGGCCGCGGACGGTCGCAGCGCCTCGGGTAGCCGCCAACCCCGGGAGCCCGGCCTCCGAGAGCGGCGAGAGTTGCCCCGGGGACTCGGCCCCCGAGGACCGTGAAGGGCCCGGGGACGAGTCGCGCGGAACGGTTGTGTCGTTGCCCGTGCCCCGGGAACTTGGTCCCCTGGGACCGCGAGCACCCGAGCGCGGGTCTTGGCGAATCGATTAGGTTCGCAGGTTGGACTTCTTCTGTCTTCCGGATCTGGGGGCCCTCCGTGCCTCTGGGCGCCGTTGGCCATGGGAGCGCCGCGAGGCCGGGGGAACTGGCTTGACCGGGCACGGGGTCATCAGGCAGCGGAGCATCCCGTGCCTCGGCGGTTGCCGAGGAGGAGCCGGCCAGGCCGGGCTCCGCAGCCCGCCCCGGGAACGTAGGCTGTCCACACAAATGGGGGAAGAATACAATTTATGCAATATGTAAGTCAGATAAGGTTACGTATCTGGACGTTGCAAGTGGCGGTATGGCTCCGCGAGCACAATCCCGGGGCCGGGAGCGTTGCTCGCCCCCGAGAGCGCCGAGTACCGAGTCGATCCGCCGTGAACCGCCATAGCGCCCAGGTCCCCCTTCGGTGTCCCGGGGTAGCTGCTGGGTCCTGGGATGGCTGCCCCTCCGGGAGTTCGGTCCCCGAGGGCAGCGAACGTGATAGCCAACCGGCCCGAGGGCCCGGCCCCAAGGACTCGGTCCCCGGCGACGTGAGGAACTGGGCGCGAGCCTTCAGGAATGGTTAAGCCCGTAGGCTCGACCCCTTCCGTCTTTCGGACCCGGGGGCCCTCCATGCCCCCGGGCGCTAGCTACCGGCCTCGCAGACGCAATGAGGTCGCCGGAAGACGATGAGATGGGGCACCCGGCCGGCGTGGAGGTTTGGAAAACCTACCCAGACCAGCCGGAGATGGGTCTAATCTGCACACGAGTGAGCTGTGAGAGTATTTGGCTCATTCCCTTATCCGTTCCGTGCTACGAATCGTGGCGTCGACCACCTCCCGAAGGCGTCCTCGCCGTCGCGCCTGTGCGGAGGAAAAGATCACGCACAAGCATTTCACCCCCTACCTCTGGAAAAATCGATCCCGCGGCTAGCAGCGGGGGCACCGGAGTCGCTGGGACACGGTCCCGTGGGCTCGACAATGCCCCGGGCATAGCACGTGGGGATACGGTTGCTCATTGGTAGAGAACTCATGATTATGCGCGAAAACCCAGCCGCCGCACGGGCGCGGACCGACAACGCCCCCAGGGGGTGAGACCGCCACGCACGCAACACACGGAAAAAGTCCAAAGGAACGAGGCCGGGAAGGATATTAAAAATGCTGCTGATGTAAAGTGTATACATATGGGGCGCCGGCCAGCACTGAGATTTGGAGAAATCCGGTGCTGGCCCGGGCACACCGCACTTACAGGATGTATTTTACGGATGAATTTGGCGGAGATCTCCCAGGCTTACCGGGCCCGGTTGGGAGACACCGATCACCATGAAGGGGCCTTCCCCGGGGGGAAGGTTATCTTCTTTCCGGCCCGTGGGACGCCACGGCGGAGAACAAGGTCCTTGACCTTAGAGTGATCGGGCCCCAACCTTACGCTAAAGATAGCGCTTGAGGCTCTGCTGGTTAGGAGCGAGGCACGCGGCCTCGCTGGCGAAATATCCCTGCATATGTGCCCGGGACCCGAGGGGCCCCGGACAGAAATATTTGTTTGACATGTGCCCGGGGCCCGGGGGCCCCGGACAGAGTCGGGTCAACCTACCCAGGTTCACCCTTGTCAGGGGAGGCTCTCGGGTTATCGCGCCCGACATGTGCGCGGGACCCGAGGGCCCCGGTACTGATATATACCGGGTTCTGGGGGCCCGGGCTTGGATATATATTTTTTTGATATGTGCCCGGGACCCGGGGGCCTCGGACTGGAATATTGAATGTGAGACAACCTTCCGGACGCGACCTCACCAGGGCGGCGCTGTCCGGGCTATCGCACCCTATTCCGAGTCCGCGTTTCCAGGCCTGCACTCGCCTTGGCGAGGCTGCCCCGGGTTCCTCGGTGTCGGGCCTGGGGTGCCTCGGCTCGAATATGTGCCTGGGACCCCGGACTGAAATATGGTTTGATATGTATGGTCGATATGTGCCCGGGCACGGGGGCCCAGGTAAGGATATGGACCATACCGGGACAACTCCCCTGGACCCGCCTCTGCCGAGGCGATGTGGTCCGGGTACTCGTGCCCTGTTGAAGCTGTTCTGGATTGGGAGCGTGATTCGGACGTTGATCATCTTGACCGTTGCCCAATCGGACCTCGGACAAGGTTCGGACCGTCCAAAGCAAGCGACCGACCGTCCGCGTTAAGATCGACCGCCGAGTCCGACGATCGGACATCCGTCGAGGTTCGATCGTCGAACCTCCTCGACGGCTTAGCCTGCTACTGCTCCTGCGGACTTCTTGACGCGCTCGCCAACTTCTGGACGCGCGACACTCTGTGAGCCATGCGAGTCCGACTCGTGGACGGGGCACCATGTCCGGGGCATTGCCGGCTTGAGACGCTCGGTCAAGTCCTGGACAGCGCGGCACTCCGTGATGTCGTGCCGACCCGTGTCATGGTAGGCGCACCACCCCTGAGCTATGGCTGGCCTAGGACACTTGGCGAAGCTCTGACAGCGCGGCACTCCGTGATGTCGTGCCGATCCGTGTCGTGGTAGGCGTACCACCCTCGGGCTATCGCTGGCTTAACACGCTCGGCTGAGCCCTGGACGGCGCGGCAATCCGTAAGTCGTGCCAGCCCGTCTGGTGAGGGCAGCACTTCTGGGCTGTTGCTGGCGGCGGCGGCGCCCGTGCGGCCTTTTGCCGCTTGCTGCCACCATCGCCTCCGCGGGCAACATAGCTCTGAGGGCTACCCGTAGCCGCCAAGGCGTAGCTCTCGGCTGCCGCCTTGGCCTTCTAGCGCTTCCTCTTGTTCCGCCGTAACGCGGAGCGTGAGAGCTTGCCATCCTCTCTAGGGCCCTGCCGGGGGCCCGGGAGGTGTGAGAGGTGCACCGTGGCGGCCTCACCACCGGGCTAACATTGCCTGGCGGGGTGTAGCCGCCGGACCCCTCGCCGTAATCTCGCAGATGATGGCCTCCTGCCATGAAGCGCGCCGGTATTGGAGACGCTGGCGTAACACCTGAAAAGGAAACTCCCCCTACCTGGCGCGCCAGCTGTCGGAGGATGAAACCTCGACTGCGGGAAGTCAGGAAACCCCTCTTTGAGATTCGGCCAGGGGAGTAGTTTCTCAGGCGAATGCGGCGTCGGGTGGAAGAAGATGGTTCGGTGATAGCACACAAGTGAGACAGGAGGAAGTAGACAGGTTCGGGCCGCATGGTGGCGTAATACCCTACTCCTGTATGTGTTTTGCTCTGTGGGAGAGAATATGGTTTGTTCTACAAGGTGTTCTCCTCGGGAGCTCAAGAGCTAGCCTAACCCGGGAGCTGGGACTGTCTAGGAGCTAAGCTCGGGGCTGAGCAAGTAGAAGAAGACCCGGGCTCAAGGAAGAAGAAGACCGGGGCTCCCCGAGTCAATCTAAGCTGCCCCTCCTTTCGTTGGCATGGTCCTCCTTTTATCGAGCAAGGGGATTCCACAGTGCCAAAGGTACATGCTGATAGAGAGAGCTTCTCTCGGTATGGTCTGTCCCGTCGCACGCGTGCGCTGCTGTTGCCACGCCGGAGTAGGTACTGCTAGCCCGTCTGCTGTTGCCATGCCGGAGCTGTTGCCGCACGTCTGGTCGGCTGTAGAGGATGGCTGGAGCATGGAGACATGACGGCGCACGCCTCCAAATCGAAAGGCTCTGACTGCACAGCGATTGCATAGTGAAAGAAGCCTCCGTAGTCAAAAAGGAGTTTCTGACGGCACAGGAAGCGGGCCCACGGAAGCCAGGCGCGTCACGCCCGGTCGCCTCATCGTTAATGCGGGTAGTTGGAGAGCCGGTCCGTCCGAGTCAACCTCGTGCCCAGGGCGGCGCCGAACTCCTTGGGGACGGAAGACGTGAGTCCCGGTCCAGGGAGTGGCGCCCGGGACCAGAACGTCCCTGTAACGTGCCCGGGGACACAACCCGGGTCGAAGCTGTGTGACCCGGGACCCGGAGGTCCGGGCACGGGATGGTCCCCGGGACTCAGGGCCCGGGGAGGTGGCTCCGGGACCGGCGCCGGTCCGGGCGCGGGGTGGTCCCCGGGACTTGGGGCCCGGGGAGTGGCTCCCGGGACCGGGCGCCGGGGTCGCCCAGGGACTTAGCCGCCGTAGCCAGCCTTTTCTTGCACAGAATGTGGGCCCGGAGTAGGCGCGTGGCCGAAGACCCTCGCGTCCCCGGGGACTGGGGGACCCCCGGTGCCATTTCGCCGACAAATAGTTATCAAGCCAGTTTTCAAATGGCTCCGTATGAAGCCTTGTATGGTCAAAAGTATCGTACCCCGCCTCTTTGGGATCAAACTTGGGAACGTCAGGTTTTTGGAACGACATCTTGAGGGAAAGCAGAGGAAAAAAATGAAGGTTATACATGAAGATTATGGTTGGCTCAGTCCCGTCAAAAGAGTTATGTGGATAACCGTCTAAGAGATTTGAGTTTTGAGGAAGGAGATTATATGTACCTTTGAGTCACGCCACTTTAGGGAGTTCATCATTTTCGGACCAAGGGAAAGTTGGCACCATGCTTTGTGGGACCATATAAGATTCTAAGTGTTAGTGATATGCCCTAGAGCAACATGGAGATGTTATATATATCACATGCTATGTTTATAATGTATTGATTGGTTCCTTGAAATAGACATTATCATTATTGATCAATGAGTACGTGACTTATTCATGAGACTCTTAATGTCAAATGTTGCTATTTCTAAATGATACCTGATCGTATATCATATGAGGAACAAATATGATTCTAACATCAGCATATGTATTGATTGATGATCATGTCTCATGGATCATGGTATGGAGATACCAAATCGATAATATGGACATATGTTAGTGAACATATGTTGGATAGACCCGCCATGAGATACTGCAGAGATTTCATGTGTCATCAGTTAGTCTCAAGTAGTATTTATGTAGAGTCCTTAGACTTGAGATCATCATGGTTCCCAACATATTTAGTAGCTTATTTTGGGACTACTAAACACTACTCCGTAACTGGGTAGTCATAAAAATAGTCTTCGGGTTTGCTATGAAACATGTAGTGAGATATGAATGATCAAGATAGAATTTGCCCCTCCTTATGGGAGAGATATCTCTGGGCCCCTCAATGTAATGGATTATGGAAGTGCATGGCCATGCTACGGTGATTGAGGTGTCAATCACAAGTTTGAAATCCATCACAGGATCGAGAGAGTGATTGAGCTATTAAGAGGATCACACAAGTCTCGCCTTGAGCTCAATTGATATTGTGAGGCAAAGGGATTTGTACATGAGGACATTACAGGTTTAGCCGATATGATCTTTACGTATATTTTGGGGTTAATATACCTTGCTAGAGGCCGCTATTAACAGGGTAACCAGAAAGGCGTTTCCAGGTCACGACAAAATATACGTGAACCTACAGGGTTGCACGCTTAACGGGTTGGAACACTTATTCGAATGTGATTCGAATATGGGTTCGATTCGGATAGAGATCCGAGTAGACTCTTATTGGGCCTCGGTCCACGAGGCCCGAGTGAGGTGG
Source organism: Oryza meyeriana var. granulata (assembly GCA_003991445.1). NCBI lineage: Eukaryota > Viridiplantae > Streptophyta > Magnoliopsida > Poales > Poaceae > Oryza > Oryza meyeriana. The sequence continues at coordinate 37,566 of RYFJ01004117.1, read as the reverse complement.
TCTATATTTAGGGAGGCGAGGGGCCGAGAGATTCACGTTTTTTGTCCAAACCTAGCCGCCACCTCCCGAGCCAAACCCTAGCCACTCACAAGTGCTAGTACACTCGCAATCGGCGTTCCAGCCCCGGACGTGTGGATACCGGTAGAGGCGCTGCTCGTTGCGGCGTTGATCGGCTGGAGATCGACTACTTCCACTACTACCTCGACGCGCGCGTGGTTGGACCAGCTTCTCCAACCCTTCTTCCGCTGCACTGCACGTCTAGTGGTAACGATCCTTGATCCCTCTCTCGCATGATGTCCTGGTGTGCGTGGTAGAAAAGTTTTGTTTTCTGCTGTCGTAGCCTACGCGTACTCCTTCACTGAGTTGCAAGGGTGAAGTCGCATACCAGTTGGAGTTACCCCAGACTATGGCAGGGATTCATGATGTGTTTCACGTCTCACAGTTAAAGAAATACCTATGAGTGCCTACAGAGGAAGCCTATCCGGAACAGATCGAGATCCAGGAGGATCTGACTTATGTGGAAAAACAGGTTCAGAAGACTTTGTGGAGCAGCAAGGCAAGTCACACAGACCCAATACCCTTTGAGCTTGTTGATCTGATGATTTAAATTATTGTTTTACTTCAAATGTGCATTTATGTTCGAATGCCATTGGGAGGGATAATCCTATATACCTTGTTATGGCCCTTTTGTCTTGATTACCTGTTCTTTGATAGCTTGTCTTGATTACCTATTCTTTGATTGCTGCGGTTATAACTGGATTAGCTAGAACTATATACCATTTTAGCTAAATTGTTTAGCTCTGCTTATCCATTCTTAGAAACTCTAGAATAACTGGTGGGATAATTCATGCTTCATATGTATTCATTTATGGTTAATTAATGATAGTCCACGATGGTTTGTCGTGTTGGGCTAATTGGTAATTAATAACTGTCCAACTAAAACTTGATTAAAGGTGGGTTGTGAGCACATGGAATGGTGATGATGTTAGTAGTGCTCATGACAACTAAGGACCGGTTCGCGAGCTACTGTTGCGAACCATTTACCATACTAACCACAGGCCAGCATGGGCCACGGCTAGAATTGTAGTGTAGCATGTCCTAGCAGGAGGTGCCATGGTGTGTTTAGTTGATAGGTGGTAGTGTCAATAAATCTACAGTGGCAGTGCCAATAAGTCCAAAATTTGGGATCCAAGAGTCCTTTTGCCTGAAGGATGGGCCACCTCTACTGGGGACTTGGCCGGTGGTCTTTCTGTTGGGCATGTTATGGAAGGGTCCTGTTGTTGACGCCGAAAACCAGCCGGGGCCGTCCGGCGTCTGGGTGACACGCGAAGGCCTGGGAGATCTGCTTTGCTCCAGTGCAGGTCCTAAAATCTTGAGGTTCGCAGGCGTGCCAGTCAATTTGACCCCGTAATTGACAAGGAGATGAAGAAATTTGATTATTGATCCAATCGGCCAGTAAGCCGATACGGATTCCTTCCAGCCGATCGCCGCTATGCTCGTGCCCGGGCCCTCGCCTGTACTCACGCTCCCGGGTCCTCGCTTGTGCTCGTGCCCGGGTCAGCAGCAACTGCACATCGGCTATCGGCCGATACGGGCTGATATAGACTCCTCGTAGCCGATAGCCGATGGCACTGTGTATCGGCTAGGAAACCGATAGCGCTATAAAAACAAATGGAAAGCATGTCAGTATACATGTGCATCGGGCTAAAGCCGATGATAAAATAGATAAGCAAAACAGTAAGCCAGCCGACTGCCGAGGAAACACATGTGCATCGGCTAGAAAACCGATGATATAATTAGAATGACCAAAATAGTAAAGATAACACAGTCGGCTTTATAAAAAGATAACCTATCGGCTAAGCACTCCGATCGGCTCGACAAGGATAAATGTATTATTATCGATCTAGTAGTTCAGACCTAACTGATGCAGCACAGATCGATAATAGTAAAGGAACCTCAACAAGCCGATAGACCTAATGCAACTGTGATGTAATAAGATAACTTACCGGCTATACATTCCGATAAGACGCTTGCGCAAAAACCATCAGCCTAGCAGGAACGATTTATCGCTGGCAGTTCAGTAGGTCGACCCAACCGATGCAGCACGAACTGATGATAAATCGCCCCAGTAAAACTGATAAGATCTACGCACGGGATGTGATATGTGCTACTGATCGGCCTAAGAGGTCGGACCGAAACCGATTTCGACCCTCCGAACCTTGGATCGAGGGTTAAATACACATGGAAGCATTTGGAATTTTGGATGAAAATTTCGGGCGTAGACACCATCGCCACCGCCTTGATTATCCCCTCTACCTCTCCTCTATAACTATCACCTCCGCTGCCTCGTTCTCCCCCTCGCCTGTGCCCTAGCCCCTGTGCCCTAGCCTCTCTACCGCCTCGCACCACCCCTTCGAGCCAAGCCGCTGCCCTAGTGCTGCTTCCTAGCCGTCACCGCCGTTTCGAGCTGCCGGGAGGGGAGCACCGCCTCGGTCGTCGACGTTGTCTGCATGCCCTTCACCCGCCGCGAGTGAGCCCCAGCCCGAGGTCTCCTCTCTCGGCATCTTGTGCCGGTGCCGCCTCCATCCTCCCCATCCGGCGGCGCCGTCTGCTCTTCACTGCCGTTCGCTCTTTACCTCTCCTCCTCCTCCGCTCCTCATCGCCTCGGCGCCATCGATCGCCGTCCTCCGCCCCGGTTCTCCGTCGTCTCCAATCGTCCTCCCAACCTCACCATGCACTGGCGTCACGCCGCGCGGTGCTACGCCATGGCGGGGGCTCGCCTCGTCCCTAGGCATGCTGACATGTGGGGCCCCATCCGCAATCTCCTCCCCGGTGATGTGACAGATGGGCCCCATGGGTGTACTCTGTGTTCATATGACATGTGGACCCTATGCACAAATCCCTGAGAAATCCTAGCCGTACAATATTCCAGATCCATCCCGCGCCGTTGGATTTCCATAAAACACCAAATAAATCTAAACCATCCAATCTAGTCAGATCTGATCTGAGAAGTCAAATCGTCATACCATACGGTCAGTCCTACCACGTCAGCCCTAGATCTGTGTTATCGCCACGTGGCATCCACCTCGGCAGCCACCTTAGCTGCTTTCTTCACATGGCAGCGACGTCACCTAGTCCACTACTCCTCTCTCCATCCTCTGTCCCATGGACCAAGTCCATTGCGAGCCTTCTCAATGACAGTGGGCCCCACATCCTTTATCCATTCAAAATAATTCTTTTAATTCAAAAATCCAGGGAATATTCCAAGATTATTCCTTTTCTTTTTCCTTTTTGATTTTTTTGTATTCAAACTTCCGAAGGCCATAACTTTTCCGTCTGAACTCCGATTCGACCTGTTCTTCTTTCTAAATTCATCTAAAATCATGATCTACATGTTTGTATACTTTTTTGCACTATTTATTTGGAGTTTCTTAGTGTTTTCCTTGTTTTGCGTGTAGTCGAGTAATTTCCGCCGTTTGGGAGGATCGTGAAGTTTGAGGATGAGTTTTGAAGATCAAGTGAAGACTTTTCAATTGCAAGGCAAGTCACACAACAATCCCCTTGAGCATGTTGATCCCAATTGTAAAAATTATTTTGTTTTAATGTTATTGCATGCAAAGCTTTGGAATGTCGTTAATATGGGTATTTATTATTATTCCAATATTCCTTGATTATGACCATTATTTTGTTATTGATACCTTTACCTTGTTACCCTGATTGATTAATATTGACTAGGTAGATGTCTAATTAATGATCTAGCTAGATTATTTAGGATTTGCTTAGCCCTACCTAGAAACTTTAGCGTCATTTTATGTGGGAAACTATTGATTCACCCATGGATAATTAATGGTTAATGACTATATTTTTCACGACGTTTGGTCGTGGTTGGTTAATTAAATATGCCAACTAAAACATAACTGATGGTGGGTTGTGAGCATGTGGAATGATGATGATGCTAGTGGTGCTCATGACAATTAAGGACCAGCTCGCGAGCTATCTTTGCGAAGCAATACCCGTACTAACCACAAGTTAGAATGGGTAATGGCTTGACTAGAAGTGTGGCACGTTCAACAGAAGGTACCAGGGCGTGTTTGTGGCTATTGTAAGTCCACACATGGCACTCATAAGTCCATGGTTTTGGGCACTGAGCCGTCTTCCTGCCTAGGTAACTGATCACCCCTACCGGAGAAAGGTGGCTTGGTAGGTCATACTTTTGTTGGGTGTATTACATGAAAGGTCTTGTCACGGTTTCTCCCTTTGTAGTACCATGGTGGTATTTCAGGGCATGGTACATGTGTGGAACCGTCACTACCATAGAATAGTCTATTTTGGCCGGCATATCAGTGCCGGGTACCCAATACCCGGCACTGATGAGGCCTTCCTGCCCCCTGCCAGTTTTTTGGTATTTTCCTTTTTTGGGAAGTGCTTAGGAGGTTCGATGAACTGGCTATCCTCTGTAGGAAGTTAGGAGGAAGGTTTTGTAGAAGGGATCCAACATGTTTATGTCCAATAGAAAGCAATGTGTGTTTATGGTGCTTTGCTGGTTGTGCTTGATGGTTATGTATATATGTGGTGTAGGAAAGTTTGATCTTTGGGGGATATAATAAGTTGCTGAAGTTCGTGAGAGTTGTACTTATATTTTCGTACCCTCTTTGTTGTTTCCTTTGAAACCTAGAGCTTGAGATCAATCATCGGCTGATCGAGGTGGAGCAGGACTTTGAGGTTAAGTGTGCCCAAGGCATAGCTTGAGGTCTTAGAAGTGAATGATTTTGTGTTGTGTTCTTATTTCCCGTGAAGTATTAGTACAAGTCACGAGCATCTTACGTTTCGACATAAAATTCTATCAAACGCCTTAAGCTCTCTAAGTCAGCTTTGTTCTGGGGGTTTGGTCTAGTCATATCCTTTAGTTTCAGCTTTGTCTTGCAGAGGTTGAATTCAGAGACGTATTCCTTAAAGGAGGGGAGAATGTAACACTCCGAAAATCAAAATATGCTGTTTTGGTTTGCTTTGTAAAAAGTAAGAAGTTGGTGCCAATAAATAAAATAAAATATCTTTAGAGATGGGCCGATTCAACCTGGACCAAGCCCAACACCCAGCCCACTCCCACTTGCCGGTGTCCCACCTAACCTCTAGAAGGGGGGGACTGATCCCCCACTCTCCCTCACGCCGCCGCCCCATGCCTCCCTCTACCCTCCCCCTCCCCTCTGTACGTTCTCTTCCCCCTCCTCTCCACCAAATCTCTCTCCCTAGATCTCCACCACCATAGCTTGGATCAAGAAGACAATTAGAAAAACAGAACAAGTAGGATGAGAGGAGCTGAAAGAGGTAGTGGATTGGCATTTTTCCAGTCATCTTCTTGCAGGTTCTCGGAGGGGAACCCTAGGTGAGACTTGGCCCCTGCTATATCAGTGGTTTTAGGGTGTTTTAATGCTAAAATTCGTGGAATTAGAGGAGAGGTTTGTTCGTTGTGATTCGGTTTGGTAGTTCTACTCGTGGGCAGTTTTTCAGTGTCTATTTTTCATCAATTAGGTGGTCAAAATGATTTTTACTGCAAACATGTATTATCACCTGGTAAAGTCTCATGATTGGTTGATGAGTAGAACTTGGTATATAGTTGTTTTAGTATATCATGTCTGAATTTCTAGGCATATTCTGAAGCCTGTTTTCAAGTGTGAATTAGGTCATCTAAATGGCAGAATAAAATATGGTTTCTACATGAAAGTTGTAGGTCGTGTTCTGTAGTTTTCTAAAATGTATTTATTTACTGCCATAGACTTTGTAGATTTAAAGATACAAAAATGTGAAGCAGCAGTGCTATTTATAGTCGAGAGCGACGTTCCTTGTTTTTGCATGTTGTTGGATTGGGGCCATAGGAGCGTGTTATTTTCTGTATTATATGAATGTTTGGGTGTGTATACTAAGGTTTTGCTTATGAATAGATGGTGGTGCTTCAGATCATGCTTGACATTGTCCCCTCTTGGTTCAAGGCAAGTGAACATAGTTGTGGTTGCTACAGCTTTAGCCTGTTATTTCTTCTACCTCCACCTTGAGAATTTATATCAACAATCAAGATAATTCTATATGCTAAACTGAGAATTTATTTAATTTGAATCATGTTTACTAGTCTGAGATGGTTATGGTCAATTGGTATGCTCTTAGCAAGAATAATGTTTATATATGCTCTCATATGAAGGATGTGCTTGAGATATTATTATACTATTGTCATCTCGCATTTGCAATACATTTGCATTGCATTTGGATTTATGTTGCGATGTAACACCCTAGCCTATTTGAAGCATGTAGTGTGTGGTTAAGGCCCAAGTGGCCCAGAAGTGTAGTAGTGGGTGGTTTAGTACCACCTTGAAAGTTTAGGTGGGTGAGGGCCTGCTTATAAGCCTTTGTCCTCCAACCATGGTACCTCTAGGTTAACCTTTTTACACGAAGCGAGAATGAAAGTGTAAGCGGGGTACCATGTGAATGTGGGCCCGCTCAGCGTGTAAGGCGAACTAATGCAGATTTTGGAGCCAGGGTGTTACAGTGGTATCAGAGCATAAACCTTCGCTATTCGTATGGGCCCATGGAGGGCATACGACACCGAGGGAGAGGCTTCAGGCCTCTGCCATGTAAACGGTGAGCTGCCGGGGCATTACATGGTGAGCTGCCGAGGCATCAACCCTTAAGGGGCTGAATGTAACACCCTAGCCCGTTTGAAGCCTATAGTATGTGGTATGATGTGTAGTTTAGGCCCAAGTGACCTAGAAGTGGTGTAGTAGTGGGTGACTTAGTACCACCTTGGAAGTTTAGGTGGGTAAGGGCCTACTTATAAGCCTTTGTGCTCCAACCATGGTATCTCCGGGTCAACCCTTTTACATGAAGCGAGGACGAAAGTGTAAGCGAGGTACCATGTGAATGTGGGTCTGCTCAGTGTGTAGAGTGAACTAATGCAGATTTTGGAGCCAGGATGTTACATGTGAACCTATGGTTGCGACCATACAACATCATATATCATTGTAATACGATGCAGCTTCACACTTTGTTGGGTGTAAAGGCAGGAATATCATAGCATTACATATACACATCTTGCATTTTTGCTATGGGAAATATATGTTCTATTGAAGTATCTTAGAGAAGTGCTAGCTTCGCATGGAGTTTCGAAGATGTGGTTTACTTTTGCCTATGAAGTTATAATTTTATTAACTTGAGTGTTTGACTTTATTTCGTTAAATGATGTTGTGCATTTATTCTCACCCCTAATGAACTTGTAGCTTAAATAACCAGTTAAAGTGGATTACTTGCTGAGATTTATTCTCACCCCTATATAGTCTTTTCAGGTACTTGATGTGGCATGTTGCATGAGGGGATGGGATTAGCAACACTTCTGCACGTCGTGATATCACTTAATATTTACATGTTGTATTGTGGTTATAAAGTAATGATTTGATGGGCTAATAAACACTAAAGAAGTTGATCTTGATTTACCTTCCTTTTGTTGTATTGTTTGTATATGTTAATTTTGTTGGCTCGTAATCTTATATCTACATGTTGATGCTTCCGTAATGCTTTTGTTTTAGAGGAGATGCTTTTGTTTGTTTAGTAGCATCCTAGTGTAGTTGTGGGTTTCTAGGGTGTAACGGTACCCTACCCTGGCCAGGCGGGAGGCAGCCAGGGCAGTCGGCAGTGTCGCTGCAACCTTAGGCTGCGAGCCTGCGATGCGCGTGATGGGAGACGGCAGTAGCAGGCACCTCACTGCTGGACCACGAACCTTAGTCCCATTTGTGTTAATGTAGTGTTGACCATGGGTTGACTCTTGAACCGTAGCTCCAGAAATTCCCCATCTCTATCTCACCATATCCGATAGTGTGGACGGCTAGGCGCATGGTTGCGCTTGCACGGGCGTGCGCTATGGTGAGGCAGCGACTAGGCGTCCCGGCAGCCGGTTACGGTGCGGTGAGGTGGTGAGGCGGGCAGGCCAGGTGCCTAGGCGGAGGCGGTCTGGCAGGCTGTGGCTGCAACGACCTACCGAGGGGGAGGGGGGGGGGGCTGCTGGCTCCGGTCTTTGCAGGCTGTGCCAGCACCGGCACGCTGCAGCACTGCTGCAGGTAGCAGTTAGGCAGAACAGCAGCCCACAGAGGCTTGCAGGCACTGAGCGGCTGAGGAGAGGCATGCAGGCAGCGGCAGGCTGGCAGTAGGTTGGTGGCTGGCGACTGGGCACTGGCCAGCAGGCAGCAGGCAGAGACAGAGCTGCATAGCTAGGCTGATTCAGCCGAAATGGATAGAAAGGGGAAGGGAAAGGCGCCGACATCACAAAGAGGTAGAATTGAGAATTTGAGAACATTGCAAATGCAAAATGTACAAATTTGTCATTGAATTTGCATTTGTGTAATTGTGAATTTGTGATTGTGTTTGCAGATTTGAAGAGCTATTTCAACCGGGGGTCTAGTAGTACAAATCCATGTACTCATGCAAGCGGAAATGTTGTGGTAGAGGTGGGGGGAGGTTGCCGGGCAGGGGCAAGTGTAAGAGGAAGTGGAAGAGCAATTCGAAGGTATAACTAAGTTCAACCTGGATCACATTATTTCTGATCCGGGTCTTAGTATTCTCTAAGTTTGATATGGATAAGCTTGCCTAGCTTATGGAGATCTATTATGAGGATTTTTCTTTTGATGATCGTAATGCTACAAGATATCAACTACAGACATTGATCCTTCATGTGAGAAGGATTGAGTAGTTCAAAGCTTGTCATGATCTTGCAAGCCTAGCAAAAAAGATGGTTGAACTAGAGAGGCATATTGTATTTTCGTTGGTATATTGTCTCATTGAGTTGGCATTGCTTTTACCGGTGGTGACTGCATCAGTTGAGAGGGCCTTCTCAGCAATGAAGATTTTCAACATGGAGCTATGCAACAAGATGTTGGATGGTTGGCTCAATGACTTAATGGTGTGCTACATTGAGAGAGATATTCAAAGGACTTGATTTTCAAAAAATTAAAAAAGTATTTTAGAAAAAGAAAGATAGGCAAATGCAATCGCCTAAAGCTCCTAGACCTAAGAGCAATTAAAAACTTCATTATCGGTATGCTTCTACTTTCAATTCCACTTGTTTTTCTTTATTTTTATTCATCTCAAACATAATCTATTAATCTATATTTTCTCTTTGTTTGGCAAATTTTCTATATATCGCTATCCTTTCTATTTGTGATATATTGTTGAAACTTCATTGGTTGAGGTATTTTTCAGTGCTTACTCTTTTATTTACGCATGTTTGCAAATGGATTGTGGTTTAGTGGTTGTTGCATTGTTGAATGTATACTTGTTGAGATAATGTCGTGTCATATAATATCACGCCAATGAGATAATGTTGTTTTTTCCTTAGTTCTTGTTGTGTATTGGCACTCGCACTAGTCCATGGGCCATACCTCTATTTCTTTTTCCATCCTCCACCACTGGGAACAAATATGATTATGAGATCAGCACATGTATTGATTGATGATCATGTCTCATGGATCATATTATAGATCCAAATCAATAATATGGATACATATTGGAGAATATGTCGTTGGATAGACCCAACCTAAGACAATGCAAGGATTAAAATATGTCATCAATTGGTCTGAAGTAATTTTGGTGTAGAATGCTTATACCTAAGATCGTCATGGTTCCCAACATATGTAGTGGCTTACTTTGTGGTGACAAATGCTACTCCGTTACTAGGTATTGAGTGCTATGGAACATGTAATGGAATGTAAATGATCAAGACAAGATTTGTCGCTCCTAGTTAATGTGAGAGATATCTCTAGGCCCCTCGATATAATAGATTATGGAAGTGCATGGCTATGCCGAGTTATTGAGGAGTCAATCACGAGTTGTGTAATCTATCACAATATTGAGTGAATGATTGACCTATTGAAAAGATAGCACATATCTCGCCTTGACCTTAATCGATATCGTGAGAAAGGGCCTCGTACACATATACGCTACAGCTTCAGCCGATATGATCTTTATGTATACTTGGCGAGTCAATGTGCCTTGCTAGAGACCATTGTTGATACGTGAACCAAAAATGTGTTTTCGAGTTACTACTGAGTATACACGAACCTATAGGGACGCACACTTAACGGGTTAAAACGACATATTAGATAGAGATCCAACTATGACTCAATTCGAATAGGGATTCAAGTAGAGTTCTTGATGGGCCTATCAGCCACAGTTAGAAACTCTATATATTTAGGGGTGAGGGGCTATGGAAGGATACGCATGTACGAAAGAACCACCTCCCAGCCGTACCTCTTCCCACGAGCCAAATCCTAGCTGCGCGCGCGAGCGCTAGCACATCCGTGTATGGTGTTCCACCCTTGAACGCCAATAAAGACATTGTTGTATTGCAGCGTTGATCAGCATGAGAACGTGAGAAGGCGATCGCGCGAAGAGGAGATGCTCACGCTAGGAGGCAGCGATCAGATTGCTGAGATCGACTACTTCATCTACATTGGCGTGCAGTTCATCGGATCGGCCTACTCCGACTCTTTTTTCACTGCTCTGCTGTTGAGTCATAATGATCCATGATCTCATACTCGCATTATTTCTTGATTTACACGGTATAAAATTTTGTTTTATGTTATCATAACCTACCCGTAACCCTACGAAGTCGTGCAGGCATAAAATAGATAGATTTTCACAATGACCGTTCACTGTTCCCAGCCAGATAAGCTGGGCAGCTATTGATACAGCTACAACACACAGGTTAAAGCTAGAGTTTAGAAACAGCACTTCTACCTAGCTCTGTCTCCATTGTAGTGGATAAAAGATCCAATACTGAACCACTCTGGATCCATATTGTATTGTTCGTCGGTTTTGCTCCTCAATTCAGTTGATGTCTTGAAGAAAACTTGCAAAGCATAGTTCATGCCCATTCACATCATCCTGAAAGAACAGGGGTCATTAACCAAATAAGACTAACGATCAAACATGCACACATCGGTACGATAGAAAGAAAGTAATGTGTAACACAAGAGCATCAGAGAGATTGATTATGATGTAGCGCAAAAAAATTGGAAAAAGCAGACAACTAATTTATCTTATTGCTTGCAAGCTAAGATATCAAATATTCTACTTCTTGCAACCTAACTCAGGCTCCCAATGTTACCTGAAAGGATTCAATATCTAACACATCTGTGATGACACCAATTTACCAAATCTGACAAGGATCTATACTAATCACATAAAGCAAATAGTTGGAAGAACCAAATATTTATATTTATATTACTGTATACAGCATGAGCTACCAGGCAATCTTTGAATCAAAGGAGGTCATTACAGATTTGAGTTATGTCAGTATGCAACTATTTGTGCATGGCTATTACTGAAGAAAGAAAAGACTAATAACCATTAGTTATTCTGTCTACCTGCCTGGCTACCATAGAGTCAGTCAGGTAAGCAAAAAAGAAGTCTGAATTGGCAAAGAAAAGTTCGTGTGCTAATGTAGCACAGCATAGTAATTATTAGAAAGGTTGTGTTAGAGTTCCACAAAAGGGAAGAGCCTGTCACACGTTTCCTGACGTCCCTCAGATATGCTTTCAGTATATATTCAACTTGTTCAAATTGTTCAGTGAGCTCAAAATGCATAAGAAATATTAACTGCATGTCTGCATCAGTTAGTCATACTAACTGTCCAACAAAACTCTAATGACACCATCACAGCAGACCTCAAGAGTGAGGAAACGGGTAGTGCAATAGCGTGAGGAAGAGTGAGGGTGTTTTGGGCATTTCTTGAAAACTGCAGTTAGCAGGGGCAAACAAACCCTATTTCCCTTTTTTTTTTTGGCATTCTCAAGTCACAAACTGCATATGTTTGCAATGGGCAAATATGTCAAACGGACCAAGTAACAAGTATCAAGCTAAATGGAATATCTTTTTTACAGCAAATATGTTTGCAATGTGCACTCATCATATACTAAACCAAAATCTGAGTTTAGATTTTAGACTAAACCACATGGCTTTCTAAATTCTCTCCATGTGCAAGTCTATTGTGCCAAACAAAATCATGAACAGATTGAGGATTCACCGGAGTATATGACACCAATTTTTTTTAGATAAAGGAAGTTTTATTGAACTCAGTCAATTACACTGAGAACATTCTCAGCCTCTGCATGACTAGGATGTTGTTAACGCCAAAATTTGGTAAGGACCTGTATCAGATTCGGTCAAGAGGACGGTTGCAGTTGGATAATGGAAATTGATCCAAGAAGCAGACCGAGTCTGAGAAGGAGCCGTGAAGACCGCGCGTGGCAGTTAATTACTATAGTTATTAGGAAAAGGTTTATCTCTTTTAGGAAACCTGACCTCGTGTCCGGTCAGGCCTTGTTAGCGTTTTCTGTTATAGATAGGAAATCATATACCGTGTCCTATAAGGACTCATGTAACTCGGGGTATATATACGTATGCCCGGGGACCTTGTAAATTATCAACTACAGATCAATACAAAATTCGGCGCATCGCCACCCTTTCGACGGGATCCTGCTTCTCGAGCCGGGCTGCATCGGTTAGGTCCGAACTCCTACGAGAGGGTAAGTCTCGTCACCCCGGCTACCAATCGGCTAGGACTTCATCGGTTAGGTCCGATATTCTAGTCGGTTTATGGTAGTCAGCTTACCACGGTATATTCTACTTTATCTATGGCTGCATCAGTTCAGTTTGATCTCATAGATTGATTAGGTATATCACATCACGCGTGCATAGATTGTATCGACTTACTGGGAGCGATTTATCATCAGTTCGTGCTGCATCGGTTAGGTCCGACCTACTGAGCTGCTAGTGATAAGTCGGTCCTGCTAGGCCGATGTTTTGTGTGCAGGCGTCTTATCGGAGTGCATAGCCGATAAGTTATCTTCATCACGATCGCATTACATCTATCGGCCCATTGAGGCATTGTTATCATTGTCGGTCTGTGCTGCAACGGTTGGGTCCGATCTACTAGGCTGACGATGATAGTTTTACTCTTGATGAGCCGATGGTGTTGTGCGATGGTGTTATCGGAGCGCTTAGCCGATAAGTTATCTGTTAGAGCCGATTACATTTATTCATTGTTTTATCCCATGCTCGCTCCATTCAGTAATCGGCTAGCTTATCAATTATGTATCATTTACGCTGTTGCATATTTTATTATATGTTCCTGCCTGTATTATTGTTACAATCGGCTAAGGACTAGCCGATGGGATTATTCTGCCGATCCAAGTACAAGTACAAGCAGGTTCCCGGGCACGACCCTAGGCAAGGGCCCGGGCAGGAGCCCGGGTAAGGACCAGTGTATGGGCCCGGACAGCGGACGAAGATCTTGGGAGCCGATATAAGCAAGGGCCCGGGTGCAGGCACACCTTTATAACAACACCAGTAACACTAGATCGTGATCAGCTAGGATCTATTTGATTTATTTATCCATTATACTTGCTTATTTTATCTAGCTTATAGCTGGTTTTTGAATATCCCTTCGATGATCGGCTAGCATGATATTTGTTTATTATTACGTTATTGCTCTTGCCGTCATCGGCCTTAAGCCGATGTATAAGTGCTACAGTGTGCATCGGCCATCGGCTGATGAAACGAGTCTAGATCGGCTTCCAGCCGATTGGCTCATTAATCTAACATTTTCCTCCTTGTCAATTACAGGGTCAAATTGACTGGCACGCCTACGAACCTCAAAAACTTTAGGACCTGCACTGGAGTGAAGCAAATCTCCCAGGCCTTCGCGTGTCACCCAGACGCCGAACCAGGACCCGGCGATTTTTGGCGTCAACACGCTTTTGGCACGCCCAGTGGGACACGAAGTTTCAAGCCAAAATTCCAACAAACACTGTTTCAATCAAGATTTCAACATGGCTGGAAAAGAAGTCAAGACGGACAATGTAATTCCGGTCACCATGGAAGATCTAACTGAAGAACAAAAACAGCAAGTTGAACAGACCATGACAAATTTCCAGAAGCTGTGTTTAGAATCCTTCAGTATGACAAGGCAAGGGCCGATTCAGAAGTCTCAGTTTCCAAAACCAGTACTGGTAGGAGAATCGAGCCGCACACAACCCGAAAGTCCACCAATCAAGCCGTTACAGGAGATGGTCAACGAGGCTGTGCACCACGCGCTCATCAATCAGTCAGGGGTCTTAGTAAATACATTGCATAACCTTATCAAGAAGACTGTTGATGGATCGATTGCCCAAGAGCCAACTCGGGGTCCTGTTTTTCTCCCACCGAAGATAGAGCCAGGCCAAGTTAATTACAACATTAGCAAGGATATACCAGAACACTTGTTCGCGCAGAACCAGGCTGGGGGGCAACAGGATATCCCTCCTGGATATCACCGATCTATTTATTATGGGGGATACCAGCAGAACTATCCGGGAGGAGGAGCCGATCCAGGTACCTACCAGAGGGAGTATCACAGACAGAATCGGCAACCAACCCCGCCGATACAGTATCAGCAGTATCAACAGGAGAATGCAAGAGAGGAAGATTTGTCGGCACGGGTTGAGGAGATAGTAAGGGAGCAGTTCGGGATCAAGCCCAAGGAACAAGCGTTCATGTATCGGCACCCATATCCTGAGTGGTTTGACAGGGTTCCGTTACCACACCGATACAGAGTCCCGGATTTCTCTAAGTTTTCAGGGCAGGACAACACGTCTACAGTAGAACATGTCAGCCGATTCCTGGCGCAGTGCGGGGAGGCATCGGCTGAAGAGGCCCTGAGGGTTAGGTTTTTTCCCCTATCACTATCTGGATCGGCTTTTACATGGTTCTCCTCATTACCGCCGAATTCTGTTCGGGGGTGGGCCGATCTGGAAAAACAGTTTCACAAATATTTCTTCGCTGGGATTCATGAGCTGAGACTGTCAGATTTGACATCGGTTAAGCAACGACCAGATGAAACAGTACCGGAGTATGTTCAACGATTTCGAGATATCAGGAACCGATGTTATAGTTTGAACCTGAGCGATGGGCATCTGGCTGACTTGGCTTTCCAGGGTCTTTTGGCGCCGATCAAGGAGAGATTTTCCTCACAAGAGTTTGTGTCCTTGGCGCACCTGGTGCAAAGGGTATCGGTTCATGAAAGCTGATTTCAAGAGGCAAAAAAGGACAAGTACCAGAGGAGAGTTGCTCAAGTTCAAGTTTACTCATCGGGCTCAGATAATGAGGAATCCGATGCTGAGGTTGGATTGGCGGAGTGGGCCAGGAACAAGAAGTCAGTGTCGTGCCCATGGGTCAAGGATCTCGGCAAGGAGGAGCGGTATGATTTTGATGTCAGTAAAGCCGACAAGATCTTTGACTTGCTGTTACAGGAAAAGCAAATACAACTGCCGCCAAATCACGTGATTCCATCAGCCGAAGAACTAAAGAAGAAGAAATATTGCAAGTGGCACAACGCGATATCGCACCATACTAACGAGTGTAAGGTTTTTCGGCAACAAATTCAGTTGGCTGTTGAGCAAGGACGAATCAAGTTTGAAGATAAAAAGCCAATGAAGATAGATGGGCACCCGTTCCCCGTAAACATGGTCTAGCGGGGTCATCATCCTAGGACTCAAGCCGATGAAGGAAGACGTCAGAGTAAATCGAGGATTACTTCATCGGGTATGATAGAGAAGTACTCAAGGTACGATGAACAGGGGGATGGACCAGAACAATATAATCCGCATTGGGACTGCCCGTTTTTTCGTTTCTGCTGGGATCAAGGAATGAGACTGCCATCAGCTGAAAATTGCCCCGAGTGCAGTAGTGCAGGAAATCGGCATGATCGCCAGCAGGAGTGTTCGCGGGATCGGTCGCTTGGGAAAAAAGCATCAGTTCATAGCCGATTGGGGCTGATCCATGAAGAGTTCTTTGAAGAAGATGAAGAGGAAATACGTGAGAAGCAAGTCCAGAATCCTCAATGGTGCCCTAGTGGGATATTCACGAAAAATCAAAAGAGGAGGGCACAGCGTTTACGGCACCGAGAGCAACAGGAAGAACAGAGTCAAGATCAGGGAGAGGTTGATCATCGTCCCAAAAAGACTAAGCAAGTTTGGCAAGTGAAGAAGAAGGACGATGAGGACGCATCAGCACTGGTAAATGTGGTGTTCTTTTTGCCTCGGGAGTATAAAGCGTTTTCATCAGATGAAGAAGGAGATGAGGAGGTTTTCGCTCAACTAACGTTACAATCTGATCAGGCCATATTTGATAAACCTGAGAAGTCAGAGCATCGGCACTTAAAGCCGTTATACATCAAGGGTTACGTAAATGGGAAGCCGATGACAAAGATGTTGGTTGATGGAGGAGCCGCGGTTAATCTCATGCCTCATGCTACATTCCGGAAGTTGGGGAAGACTGCCGAAGATCTGATCAAGACAAATATGGTGCTAAAAGACTTCGGTGGGAATTCATCAGAAGCAAAGGGCGTATTAAACGTGGAGTTGCTGTAGTGGGAAGTAAGACATTACCTACCACGTTTCTTCGTCATTGACGGGAAAGGATCATATAGTTTACTTCTCGGCAGGGACTGGATTCATGCGAACTGCTGTGTGCCCTCGACGATGCATCAATGTCTAAATACAGTGGCAGGGAGATCAAGTCGAGATGGTGTAGCAGATCGGTCAACCAATATTCGCGATGACCGATCTACCAGTCTGGGAAGCCGACGGTGTTGACTGCCTGTCCGGAAAAAATGGGAAGGAGACTATCTCAGAGGTTACTAGCCAGGGGAATACAGCCGATCCAGCAATCGGTTCTGAATTGTTACTCTGATGGGCTCTATTGAAGACTTCGAGGAAAACTAGGGCAAGGATTTACGTCGGCTGATGATTTGGAAGAGATTTGATATTGGACCAGGAGATAACCAAGGCCGACGTACATAAGCAAAAAATTAGGTCCTGAACTACGAGAGGAATTGATAGTACTGCTGAAAGAGCATCGGGATTGTTTTGCCTGGGAATACCATGAGATGCCAGGATTGAGCCGATCGATTGTTGAACATCGGCTGCCTATTAAACCAGGATATCGGCCATTCAAGCAGGCTCCAAGGAGATTCAAGGAAGTTATATGAGCCGATCAAGGTGGAGATCACAAGGTTGTACGATGCCAAGTTTATCAGGCCGTGCCGATATGCTGAGTGGGTTTCTAATATCGTCCGGTAGAGAAGAAAAATGGAAATTGAGGAATATGCATTGATTTCCGGGATCTAAATAAAGCTACCCCAAAGATGAATACCCGATGCCGATAGCGGATTTATTGGTGGATGCAGCCTCAGGCCACAAGATTATCAGCTTCATGGACGGCAATGCAGGATACAACCAGATTTTTATGGCTGAAGAAGGATATGTACATAAGACTGCGTTTCCGGATGTCCAGGAGCTATCGGCTTGTATGAGTGGTAGTAATGACGTTTGGATTGAAAAGTGCCGGTGCAACTTATCAAAAGAGCGATGAATTATATATTTTTCATGATCTCATCAGCTTTGTTGGTAGAAATCTACATTGATGATGTGGTGATTAAGTCTAAAAGTGAGGAAAGCCATATAGCCGATTACGAAGAGTGCTGGAGAGGGCCAAGAAATACGGACTGAATGAATCCTAATAAGTGCGCTTTCGGCGTATCGGCTGGGCAATTTTTGGGTTTTATGGTTCATGAGCGAGGGATTGAAGTTAGTCAGCGAAGTATCAGAGCCATTAAGACTACAGAGCCACCAAGCAATAAGACAGAGTTGCAATCGTTGATCGGCAAGATTAATTTTGTGAGAAGATTATATCAAATTTATCAGGAGAATTGAGTCTTTCACACCGTTATTGAAGTTGAAGGCCGATCAAGAATTCATGTGGGGGCAGCGCAGCAGAAGGCGTTTGATGAGATCAAGAATTATCTTAGTTCCCCGCCTATTTTGATTCCGCCGCAGAAGGAGTGCCGTTCAGATTATACTTGTCGGCCGATGAGAGGTCCATCGGCTCTGTTTTGATTCCAAGAATTTGAAGGCAAAGAGCGAGTTGTGTTCTATCTAAGTAGGAAGACTTTTTGGATGCTGAAGACGAGATATCCAGCGGTGGAGAAGGTTATGCTTATGTTTTTATATTTCTCGTGTACAAAGTTAAGGCATTACATCCTATCGGCTGAGTGTACGGTAGTTTGCCAGGCCGATGTGGTCAAATATATGTTGTCGGCTCCAGTCTTGAAAGGGCGAGTTGGCAAGTGGGTTTTTGCGTTGACAGAGTTTGATTTGAGGTATGAATCGGCTAAAGGCAATCAAAGGGACAAGCAGTGGCCGATTTTATTGTCCAGCACAGGGGGTCTCACGAAGATTATGTGGAGCCAATCCCATGGATCTTATTTTTTGATGGATCGGTTTGCAGGCACGGATCTGGTATCGGTTTGGTTATTGTATCGCCTCGGGGGGCAAGTTTTGAGTTTGCTTTTACAATTAAGCCTTATCGGACTAACAATCAAGCGGAGTACGAGGCGGTGCTGAAAGGACTTCAACTATTGAAGGAGATCGGGGGCCCATATTATAGAGGTTATTGGTGATTCTTTGTTGGTGATCAAACAGTTGTCTGGAGAATATGAGTGCAGGGATGATGTTTTGAGGTCATATTATGAAGAATGCATGGATTTGTTGAAGGGATTTCAAGATGGTGTCAATGAATCATATTCCCAGGGAGCAGAATTTGGAAGCCAATGATCTTGCACAGATTGCTTCAGGATATCGGCTGAATAGGCAGGTTGAGGTGGAGATAGCCGATATTGATGTCCAGAACAAGGCCGATGACTGGAGACAGGAGATAATTGATTACTTGCGAAATCCGTCGCAGTTCTGTTTCCAGAAAGATTCGGTATAAAGCTACTAAATATGTGCTACTTGATGAGGAGTTGTATTATCGGACGTTTGAGGGAGTTCTGCTTAGATGCCTGGATTTTGAAGAAGCCAAAGTAGTTATGTGCGAGGTGCATGAAGGCATCTGTGGGACTCATCAATCGGCTCATAAGATGAAGTGGTTGCTGAGAAGAGTAGGGTATTTTTGGCCGACAATGCTGGAAGATTGCTTTAGATATTATAAAGGATGTCAGATTGCAGAAATTTGGAAATATACAACGGGCACTAGCATCGACTATGAATCCTATCATCAAGCCGTGGCCGTTCAGAGGTTGGGGAATTGACATGATCGGCCAGGTTTTTTCCTCCATCGAGTAAGGGACATAAGTTTATATTGGCGGCAACAGATTATTTCACCAAGTGGGTAGAGGCGATTCCTTTGAAGAAGGTCACGTCCAAAGAAGCGATCGAGTTTGTAAAGGAGCATATCATTTATCGGTTTGGAATTCCTCAGACGATAACTACTGATCAGGGGTCTATCTTTGTTTCTAATGAGTTTCAACAGTTTGCTGCCAGTATGGGAATCAAGCTATTTAAATTCATCGCCTTATTATGCTCAGGCCAATGGGCAAGCAGAAGCTTCCAACAAGAGTTTGATCAAATTAATTAAGAGGAAAATTGATGAGCAGCCACGGCGATGGCATATTACATTAGCCGATTCATTGTGGGCTTATCGGATGGCATGTCATGGGTCTACTCGGGTGCCGCCGTATCAGTTAGTATATGGACATGAAGCGGTTTTACCATGGGAAACTAACATCGGCTCTAGAAGACTTTCTTTGCAGAATCAGTTGACGGCCAATGATTATTATAACTTGATGACAGATGAACTTGAAGATTTAGCTCAGAATCGGTTAAGAGCGCTGGAAAGAATCAAGGAGAATAAGGCTAAGGCAGCTCGGTATTACAACAAAAAGGTGGTGAGCAAGTCGTTTGCCGAAGGGGATCTTGTGTGGAAGTTGATTTTGCCGATCGGGTCCAGGGATAATAAGTTCGGAAAATGGTCGCCTAATTGGGAAGGGCCCTATCGGATTAATCGCTGTGTGCCTGGTAACGCATATATATTAGAAGATCTTGACGGGACGGAGTTTGCTAAAGCACTTAACGGGAAATATCTCAAGAAATACTACCCTAGCGTTTGGATCAACTCTTAAATCGGTTAAGTACAGCCGATTTCTAAGCAATTCGGAAAGCCGATGTTTTTATACGTCGCCTAAAGACAGCCGATATCAATTGATATCGCCTTTAGATCAAAACAAGCGGAAAAATTATCAAGACTGAGAGAGATAAGTAGCAGAGCCGATCTGGTTACATGACAGCAGAAAGGTGATCGGCATGTTCCAGAAGATCGTCAGTTATAAAGGTTTAAGGCTTACAAAAATTTTCGGATAGTTTCGATTGCGCGCAGATGGATTTGATCAATTTCATTGATGGCCCGGATATCGTCTTCATCGGAGCCTGGGATGACTTTCAAGCTTTTGCGCCGATGGATGACTTGGCGTACTGCTGCTGTGACTTTGGCTTCTTGATCTTGGATGGCTTGCGGCAGGCCGATGAGCTGGGATTCTGTGTCTTCAAATTCCTTGCGAACTTTTTCAAGTTCTCCCAGCAAATCGGCTTCCTTTTTCTTCAGTTGATTTAGCTTGGATTGGAGTTCTTGGGGGACAGCAGCCATGTCATCAAGTTTCTTCTTGTCTATCTGGCTGATAGCCGATCGGTTTGGATGTCTTGGGCTATCTTCTGTTGGTCAGCACGATCGGCTATACGCTGTCTGAGCTTGATAAGTTTAAACCTGTGAGACTCCAGGTATGCTGCGGGGGTCAATGCATCAACGAGCTCTTCGGGCAGGTGGTGTTCAATGTCTGCAAATCTTGCTCGGATTGGCCCGCAATCTTCTACCAGTGCATCGATTGGATTTTCCAGCCGACTGATGATGCTTGTTAAGTACTCGCGCACATCGGCTGAGAAGGACGGTTTGGAGGCTGCACTGGTGGCTGTAGCTTCTTCTACCTCCAGATATTGACCGATGTCGAAGGAGAACAAGTCGGCCAAGGACTGCAAAATTGGTATCGGAAAGGTGATCAATAAGAGATTAGAAGCAAAGTACGAGCATGACAAAGGTTACCTAAGGAAGGACGTCGGCAGATCGGGTAACATCGGCTTCGGTAGGATGAGTAGGTTGTTCTTCAGAGGGGCCGATGTCAGCCGATGGAATAGAAGCAGTCTCGTTGATGGCTGGAGGACTTGGTGCTGAAAGAGGGGGAGCTGGAGAAGCTATCGGCTCGGCGCTTGGAAGGATGTCAGAAGAATGTTGGGGTTCTGGAGCCAATGACTCAGGCTGAAAATGAAACTGGTAAGATAAATGAGAAATCGAGGAATGATGTCCAATTTGGCGCGTACCTGAGGGGAGGAAGGAGCCGATGTGGTCTGGGGAGAAGATGGAGTCGTGGTAGCAGCATCGGCATCGGTCTTCTGCTTCTTCAAAGAGGGGCGATGCGCTAACTTCTTCCGCTTTTGTCCCATCGGCCGAGGCACCTTGAGAAGAGCCGATGGAGATGGAGCGTCGCGTCCTAAGTTCGGAGCGGCTGATGAGGGTTGGTACAGAATCGGCCGACCGCTGTTGCTTGTCGATGAGGGCTCGACGCTGGCGGCCTGCAAAGTAAGGGTCAGAGACGATTGGGGATGATGTGTGAAGCTTGCGAGAGTTACCTCGTTGTCAGATTCAACATAGTCGGCGTCCAGACGGGAGCAATAACAAGTGGGCGCTAAGCAGAACAGATGTTTCTTCCATTCCGACCACCATCGGACAAAAGGCTTGGTGTTGGCAGTGCAGATGTACACCTCAGTGGCAGCGCCTAGAAGGAGGGAGTCCGTCAAGGTTCGCATCCGGTCATATTCTAGGGCGCTGCTGACCGTGCCCCGAGCCTGGAGTTTGTCGGTGAAGAACAGGCCGATCGGAAGCTGGCCAAGGCCGAGTTGACGGGAGCTGGTTGATGGGTGGTAGAACTCATACGATGGTTGAGTTCGGCCCAGAGAAAAGCCGGTTGGCAGCAGACAAGGACTGATGGCCGATAGGAATATGGCTTTAGACTGATCATCATTCAGAGCTTTGAGTGGATCAAAGTTGGAAGGCATCTCGAATGATGGTGCGTCATTGTAAGCAAACCAAAGAGTAGCATCCCTGGTAAAGCCATAATAAAACCCCTTGAACCACTGACTAACTTCAGCAGGGGATATCTTGCCGCCAGAAAGGGCCGATGCAGCCTCACCCATAGAGATGCATCGGCGGTAGATGGGGTCTTGATCTTCTGGGTAATCAGCTGGGAAAGATTGCTTGAGGAGGGAAGTTTCTGGGATGGCCTTGGAGGTGTAAACATTAAGCCAGAGCTGTACGAACCACCAAGGACCCCCAATGTGGCTTGGATGCTTGGATGTTTTTATATTCACTGGGGTTTTGTCGGAATATTTTAAGCATTTAAGTATTTAGATTAATAAATTTTCATTTGTTTCATGATGGTTTTTGCTTCTGGTAAATTTCCCATGGTTTAATAAACTCTCTGAAATTTTCTTGGATTTTTTAAAGCTCCAGAATTAATTTTAATATAATAAAGATCATTTTAGTAATTAAATAAATAAAGAACAATTCCTTTTCTTTTCCCAAGTTCGGGTCATTCCTTCTCCAACCCTTTGATATCTCTCTGGCAACTCAAACTCTGGTTCCCTCCTCTTCTTATGATTCGCGTCATTCCTGGACCCTTGAGTTCCCGAAAATTCCGATTCCGAAAAACCTAACCGAAATTCCAATTCCAGAAGATTCTCGATAAATTTACTTTCGGAACCCTAAAATCCTGGGAAATAACCTCCAATTTCCAAGTAGAAGAATATTTCCCATATTCTGAATATCCCTAAAATTCTCGATATTCCGATATCCTCGCAAAATATTTTCCATTTTTTGAATTCCCAAAATATTCCAACTTACAAACTCCTTTAAATATTCTCAGTTCTCTGATTCCTCAACGTATTCCTATATTTTTTACTATTCTAGTAATCCCGAAGTATTCGAATGTTCTAGAAATTCTCAAACATTCCAATTTTCCAACCTCCATAAAAATATCCCCATTCTTTCGATTACCAAAAGAATATATATATCTCGATATTTGGAATATTCCAAAGTTTAGAATATTTCCATGATTCCTAATTCCAAAATATTTCTTAGATTCCTTAAATATCCCCGAATTCCAATTTTTTCAAAATTGGAATTTTCCGGAAAACCCCTTTATTTTTCCTCTCTACCTTTTTCTCACTTTCCTTTTTTCTCTCTTTTTTCTTTTTTCCTCCTTTTTAGTAGTTCATCTTCCTCCCTCCTTCCACTGGCTTCCTTGCTCCTCCGGCTGAGCCAAGCCTGCCGCGCCTGTCTCCCTCCCCAGCCCGGCCTGCCATGCCGCCTCGGCCCTTGGCCTGCCGCCAACACCCCGGCGCACAATTGCCACGTCTAGCCCAGCCCCGCGCCTACCCCCCGAATCTGCCACCGCCACCACCCCGCCGTGCCCTAGCTCAGCCTCCCTCCCCTATAAATAGCGCCACCAGCTGCACCTCGCCCCATTCCCGTGCCCTAGCCGCCGCCCTTGTGCCTTTGTGATGTGAACGTGGGTGTCCCGATCTTTTGATGAGAGGATAAATCGATTGGATGGAGCGACGTTGGCGATCCGACTACAACCGTCCAGGGATGTTGCGCCTTAGCAATCGTTACACCAACTCCAGAGGCTGTTCGCAATCTCGACGGATGCACGATCAGCCCAACCACAAGGGTAATTGTTCCTGTAGGCAATCGAGAACTAGCAAGAACAAGATGAACAAGCAACTTAATTTGCTAATAAAGATGAAGGTTTAATTCAAGAGAACAAACGGTGGGGTTCCGAAGACGAGCAAACCGGCAATCTAGCCGATCACGGGATTACATGGTAAAGTAGCGACGCTAACTTTAATCTAACAAAACCCAATCTATTTGTGGTGGCTCTAAGGGTATTAATAGGATGGGAGGACGGCCACAGGGGTATTGGGGTCGTTCTCCAACCCTAGGACGCATCCCTAATGGCCCCGACTTGATACATGGGCCTTCGGCCCAAAAACGGTGACGCAGCACCTTAAACAGGGACTCCTCGTCACTAAAACAACGATTGCGGATGATTCCAAGCAGATATTAATATGAGTCTGAATCCGTTGGAAAGTAGACTTGATAAGCTTTTCGTGAAGTACTAGAACTCCCAAATCGGAGTTCGTATGAAGTCGTGGCGGCCATCACAAGTTGGCGCTGTCGTACAGTCTGATTCCAGCCTACGCGAATCCCTTTTCTTGTTGATCTCCTCCCTTCCCTTAGTGACCTTCTCCATGCGTAGGTGGGGATGTATCGATGGTGTTGGTGTTCTCATCACTTTGCCTCGCACGCCGCCTCTGTGAGCCGACTGCGCCACCCGTGCCACCGCAAGCCGCCACGCCGTGTGAGGTGCCACCACCAGTCGGCGTGGTCGTCATCGTTGTCACCGGTGTTGTCTTCGACCACCACCGGTGAGCCTCGCCCGTTGGAACCCTGCTTCCTTCCTACCTGTCGCCTTCGTCGTCTATACTCGACGCCGCTAGCCGCTCTGTGTTCGCCGCCCTCCGTCGCCCTCGTCATCGAATCGCCGCTAGGGCTCCGCCCATCTCCTCGCCATCCTCGGCATGCTGCCACCCTCCCCTGCCCTGCCGCGTCAGCGCCATGGGTGCGGCGAGCTCGGCAGCTTGTCCCCAAGCCATTGTCCAGTGGGGCCCATCGACTGTACTCCCAACCGTGTGACATGTGGACCCCCGTGTCCCGGGGCCGACCGATCTCCACTGTCGGATCAACCCGACTCCATTTGAGCCATTCGATCTCCATCAAGTCCTTGCCATCAATCGCCCGAGATCGGATCTAGACCATCGGATCTCCTCAGATCGGATCTCAGCTGCCACCTCACCCTCCTCGGCCACATGGCAACCCAGTCACCTAGTCCACCACTCCCCTCTGTTCCTTGGTCCATGAACTAGGTCCACAAGAGCCAAGCCTATGATAGTGGGCCCTACTCATTTATCCATTCAAAATAATTCCTTTAATAATTAATTTCTGAGGGAATACTCCAGAGAATATTCTTTTCCAATTCTTTTTGGATTTTCTTTGAAATTAAACTTCCGGAGGCCATAACTTTTTCGTCCGAACTCCAATTCGACCTGTTCTTCTTCCTAAATTCATCTAAAATAATGATCTATCTAAAATCTTTGTTTTGTGTGTAGTCGTGTATTCTCGTCATTTCGGGAGGATCATGAAGTTCGAGGAAGAGATTCGGAAGATTTGTGGAAGATTTTTTCTATTGCAAGGCAAGTCACACGACAATCCCCTTGAGCATGTTCATCCCATTTGTGAAAACAATTTTATTTTAACATTATTGCATGCAAAGATTTGGAATGACATTATTATGGGTATTTATTTATTATCCAATATTCCTTGATTGTTATGGCCATTTTGTTATTGATACATGTACTTTGATACCCTGGGTAAATAATATTGACTAGATGGATGTCTAATTAATGATCTAGCTAGAATATTTAGGTTCTGCTTAGCCAATGCCTAGAAACTTTAGCGTCATTTTATGTGGAGAACTATTCATTCACTTATGGTTAATTAATGAATAATGGTTATCTTATCACGTTAGTTGGTCGTGGTTGATTAAAGAAACTTGCCAACTAAAATTTGACTGATAGGGGGTTGTGAGCACATGGAATGATGATGTTGCTAGTAGTGCTCATAACAATTGAGGACCGGTTTGTGGACTACTTGTTACGAAGCAATACTCGTACTAACCACAAGCCAGGATGGATAATGGCGGGAACTAAAGTGTGATGCGCTCAACCGGAGGCCCCACGGTGTGTTGTGGCTGTGTCAATAAAACCACCATAGCAGTTGTCAATAAGTCCATGTCTTGGGCATTGGGCCGTCTCCCTATCTAGGAACCTGATCAATCCTACCGGAGACTAGTGGTCCAGCAGGTGGCACTCTTGTTGTATGGGATTCATGGAGGGTCTTGTCACAATCTATATTCGGGTACTTTCGGGTATCGTGACGCATGGCTGACATGATGTTGAAATTGTGTCTTGTGGGTAAATTGGAACATCTCTGGCCAGAGTAAAACTGTTCGAATAGTCGTGCCTGTGGTTAATGGGCGGCCTAAAAATGTTTTTCATGATTAGTCCCACACTACTCATTAATGTTAATAATGGTGGAAACTTGATAGCTCCAGTTTGGTGGGTTTTGTGTTGGGCCTGAACTGCATTGGAGTGCTATTCAGTGACTGGTTTAATATTGATTAATAATTACACTATACCTTGTTCAATGCTTTTAAATGCAAATGTTTAAATGTTGTTTTTGCAAATAAGTCATATTATGCCTTTCGTTTGGAATCTTATTGCATTATTTTGCATTCCTTGTATGGCTTGTTGAGTACGGTGGGTGGTACTCAGCCTTGCAATATTACAATCACCAGAGTGAAGATTTGCAAGTGAAGATTACGCTGCTGATTTCTTCTATGTGAGGACTAAGTGCCTCTTTTGTAAGTATTTATCGTTATTTCGTTTTGGTTATGTTTATCAAATTGTCGATTTATGTACCTCGGCTGATTCCTAGACGAGGATTTATTGCACAAATTAGCTTTGGAAATTTTGGTGAATTTCGGGACGTGACAGCAGATTACCTGGGCAGAGTTCATCGATGGTTTCAAGAGAGCCCACGTTCCTCCTGGAGTAGTTGATTTGAAGAAACGGGAGTTTTGTGCTCTTAGACAAGGAAACCGTACTGTGACAGAGTTTCTTCATGAGTTCAACCGCTTGGCACGTTATACTATGAAAGATGTGCATACTAATGAAGAAAAGCAGAAGAAGTTTCTAGAAGGTTTGAATGATGAGCTATCTGTTCAATTGATCTTCGGGGATTATGATGATTTTCAGAAGCTGGTAGATAAAGCAATTCACCAGGAAGATAAGAAGAATTGCTTACAGGGGACTCTAGAGCAGCAACTAGAGACAACGGACCATGTCGTCTTAGATTGGTGGATCGTCCTCGGCACCGCAAGTTTCCCTGGAAGCCAACCCAAATTTTCATGATCAAGACAAAAGGAGCAAACGAGGTGGACAACGCCTTAAGGATACCAACCTGCACCAGTTTAGCCTAACCAGTCTTAGCAGGAAACAATGGAAAGAAGAAGTTTTTGTGCTACAACTGTTTTGAGCCGGGCCACTTTACAAAACAGTGTAAAGCATCACCAACCACAAGGACGTGTCAACAACATCGTCATCACCGGAGCAAATGCAGTGCCGGTTACGTCCCCATGTGATGCAGATTGCCAGCTGGATCGGATGAGCAGTAGTTCCTAAGCCCTAGAATGTTTATGGAGAGTTATGGAATAAGTTACCCCTTAGTTTTTCCATGCCCTTTTCTTTGTAGCCATACCAAATCTCGGGACGATATTCTTTGTAGGGGGTAGTTTGTCACAGCCCCATTTTTTGGAAATTAAATAAAATGATTATTAATGGATTCTCTACAATTTAATATGTAAAGTAAATCAAACAAGAAAAGTGAAAAATGGGAAATAAAAATTTCTTTAATAAATCATAGTTAAATTTATTTTTAATAAATATTCTATGCCTAATTAAAGTTCTTAAATTTTCTTGGATTTTTTGGAGCTCAAGATTTAATTTTAATATTACAAAGATCATTTCAGCAATTAATTAATTGGAAAATGAAATTCAAAATCCTCTCCCTCAATCCCAAGTCGTTCCTGGCCCAATCCTTTTGTATCTTTCTTTTCGACCCAGACCCGGGTTCCCCTTCTTCAAAAGGGTTTTGTGTCGTTCCCGAAACCCTAAAATCCCCCAAAGTCCAAAAATCCACAGATCTTGGAAATTTTGAAATTCCAAATCCCTAAAGTTTTAAATTAATTCCCAAAAATTCCATTCCCTTGAAATATCCTCATTTGTCTGATTCCCAAAAATATCCTAATATTCGAAATGTTCTAAAATTCCTAATATTTCCTCAAATTCCAATATATCTGTTATTCCCTAAAGTTTTCCTAAAATTCCATTTTTCCAAATTTAGGATTTTCCTGGAAAATTTTTATTTTCCTTTTTCCCTCTTTTCCCCCTTTTCCCTCTTTCTTTTTCCCATTTCTTTTCCCCTTGTTTTCTTTTTCCTCCTCCCTTTTTCTCCCTTCTTCCGCCTTTCTTCTTCTTCTTCCTTCTTCCTGTCTCTCCTCTTCGTCTGGCCAGAGTTCGAGCTAGCCCAAGCCACTGCGCCTGTCTCCCTCAGCCCGGCCCGGCCCCGTCCACGCCGTCGCCCTGCACTGTCTCTCGGCACAACTGCCACCGCATATCTTGGGCGCCGCCGCCAGCCCTAGCTCCGCCTCCCTTCTCTATAAATAGACCCCGTCGGCCTCCTCTGTGACGCCCAGAAAGTCACCAAAATTTCCAAAGCTAATTTGTGCATTAAATCTTCGTCCAGGAATTAGCCGAGGTACTCAAATTGACAATTTGATAAACATAACCAAAACGAAATAATGATAAATACTTACAACAAAGTCAGTTAGTCCTCACACAGAAGGAAATAGTAGAGGAACGACAACTAGCGAACTTTTAGCAGCAAGCCCACACGCAGCTCAACTAGCAAATCTTCTCTCTCATGATGGTAATATTGCAAGACTGAGTATCACCCACTGTACTCAACAAGCCACACAGGAATGCAATGTAATACAACAGGATTCCAAAGGAAAGGCATAATATGGCTCTTTGGCATAAATGGCTTTTAAAATATTTGTATTTAAAACATTGCAAAAATAATATTGAATTATTAATAATATTAAACCAATCACTGAACAAAACTCCAATGCAGTTTAGGCCCAAACCAAAACCCTCCAAACCTGGAGCAATCAAGTTACCATCAATCATTACCATTAATGAGTAGTATGGGACTAATCACGAAAAACATTGCTGGGCCGCCCATAACCGCGGGCACGGCTATTTGAATAGTTTTACTCTGGCCTGAGGTGTACCAATTTACTCACAAGACACGGTTCTACACATACCATGCCCTGAAATACCACCATGGTACTGCAAAGGGGAAAACCGTGACAAGACCTTTCATGTAGCCCGCCCAACAGAAGAGCCACCCATTGAACCACCTGTCTCCAGCAGGGCCTGATCAAGTGCCTAACAGGAAGACAACCCAACGCCCAAAACCATGGACTTATGACTGCCACAACATGCCCTGGTGCCTCCTATTGAACGCACCACACTTCCAGTCAAGCCATTACCCAATTCTAGCTTGTGGTTAGTATGGGTATTGCTTCGTAACAAGTAGTTCGCGAACCGGTCCTCAATTGTCAGGAGCACCACTAGCATCGTCATCATTCCATGTGCTCACAACTCACTATCAGTCAAGTTTTAGTTGGCATATTTAATTAACCAGCCACGATCAACTGTCATGAAAATATTATCATTAACCAGTAATTAATCATGAGTGATTGATAGTTGTTCCACATAAAATGACGCTAAAGTTTCTAGTCATGGCTAAGCAGAACCTAAATAATCTAGCTAGATCATTAACTAGACACCCAAGGTATCAAGGTAAAGGTATCAATGACAAAATGGCTATAATCAAGGAATATAGGAATAACTATAAATACCCGTATTAATGACATTGTAAAATTTTGCATGCAACAATGTTGAAACAAATTAATTTCAAAATTGGGTTCAACATGCTCAAGGGGATTGTCGTGTGACTTGCCTTGCAATAGAAAAGTCTTCAATTGATCTTCCGAACTCTTCCTCGAACTTCGTGCTCTTCCCGAACGGCGGAAATTACATGTCTACACGCAAAACAAGGAAAAACACTAAGAAACTTCAAATAAATAGTATATAAAAAGTACACAAACATGTAGATCTTGATCTTAGATGAATTTATGAAGAAGAACGGGTCGAATCGGAATTCGGGCGGAAAGTTATGACCTCCGAAAGTTTGAACACAGAGAAAATCAGAAAGAAATTGGAAAAGGAATATTCTCAGAATATCCACTGGATTTTTGGATTAAAATAATTATTTTGGATAAATGCTAACACGTGGGGTCCACTGATCAGTGAGACGGCTCATGATGGAACGTGTCTATAGATTGTGGTAGAAGGTGAGGTGATGGACCGATGATGTGGATTGCCACATGGACAAAAGGAGATGACATGACGGCTGAGGTGGCGGGATAACTCAGCTCCTAGGGTTGACGTGGTGTCGCATCGAGTTAAAGGAAATCCAATGGCTTGGATTAGATGGCCCGGATTGATCCCGGGGAAATCGAATGGACAAGATTGGATCGGGATTTTATGAAAATATGGCGGCTCGGATTGAATTGGATGATCCGACAGTGGAGAGGCTCGAGGTCTGCGAGTGGGGCCCACCCGTCGACCACCGAGGTGTGAGACGCTGGTGGGGGGGCCCACCCGTCGACCACCGAGGTGTGAGACGCTGGTGGGGTCCTCCTGTCGATGAGACAGGAGGGCAAGGCAAGCTCGCGTGCTTGGTGCCATGGCGCGGCACCGTGCAGCACGACACAAGGCAGGGGAGCAGCTCGGTGTGGCAAAGCGGGGAGGACGGTGGCGGCGACCGGCGGTTCAATGGCGTGACGCCGACGGCTCTCAACGGCGCGCCAGGTTCAGGAAAAATAGCGGCCAACTAGACGTGGGACCTTACAGGATACTGGGACGGAAAGGAGAGGTTGCTTACCAACTAGAGTTGCCTCTCACCTTGACGGGGGTACATGATGTCTTCCATGTGTCTCAGTTAAAGCAATGTTTACGAGTACTAGCTGAAGAAGCTGATCCAGAACAGATCGAGATTTATGAAGATCTGACGTATGTCGAGAAGTCTATTCGCATCCTAGAGACCAGTGAAAGGAATACTCCGAATCGAGTGATAAGGTTTTGCAAAATACAATGGAGTAATTACTCGGAAGAAGAAGCAACATGGGAATGCGAAGATGAATTGAAGTCTGCTCACCCGCACCTCTTCACCTGATGATACGGGGAGCGCCCGACCTTCTCGATGTAGAATCTGGATACACCGTGCAACCTCACAAATTGGATGAACAACACGCTGCCCGTGCAACGCACCTTTCACCTCGAATTCACACATCCACACGCTTTGATAGATTGATCCACTGGACCACGCAAGAGTGGACCTATTGAACCCTCAATTTCCTGGAAGGAAAAGCAAGAACAATCTTTGGCAGAACTCCCAATTTCCCCTCTCCAGATTGGCGGCGGCGGCACGAACCCTAGGAGAAGAACAAGAGCAATGTTTGCATCTGAATAAACGTGGTCTGACCTGGTTTGGTCGAGTACATGAATATATACATCCCTAACACTTGGAAACAACTAGGACTCAATCTGATAACTACATATTACATGTGGCTGATTGTTTCAGTCATTGCGGCGTAACCACAGCGAATCTGGTGGCCCCTGAGTACAATCTGGATCAGGCTCGACGTCAGCTTCCAACAAGTACTCAAACGTTCAAATTGGAGTCCGTATGAGGGCATTTGGGCCGAATTATTTTGGACTGCTCCAACAGCCAATCCGAGTCCGAGTTGGGACAAATCCTAATTTGCTTCTATTTCTTGTGAGGGAAGGGTTACTCGTGTAGGCCTTTCAGGTCAAAGCCCTCCTCCACTTGGAATAGGAACCCATCTCCCCATTAAGCAATTGGACCAATACGAATAGATCATGCTCAACTCCTGCACAAATAGTCAGGCCTGCCATCAAGTTGATGCAGACTCACCGTGCTTTCCATGCATCGATCTAGATGCCGCCACTAAACATAGTTGGGCCAACAAGCCCTCCTCTCGTGCTCCAATCTCCAATGAGACAACTCCCTCAAACCTAAGCACAAGCAAGTACAACTATTAGGTTAGCAAACTATTCTCATTGATATCATAATTAAAGTACGTAGGAATAGATCACCTTGGTTTTGAATTTCCCGTGCATGTGCTCGTGTGATAGGTCCTCTATATGCATTGGCGACACTTGGATCTGGAGCAGCAGCAATAGATGAAGAATGTAGGAGTTAGGCGATCCTCATCACCTGATCTCTCGAATCTCGGGACGAGATTCTGTTTAAGGGGGGTAGGTTTGTAACACCCTGAATTTATCCCCATATAAAAATAATGTGATAAAAGGAATTTTAGAAATTAAATTAAAAGCCTCAAGGAGACGAAAATAATAAATTAGAGAAAAATCTAATAGCAAAATAGGCTTGGAAATAATGTTATAAAATTCTTTGTTAATAATCTATTTTTTGGAATTTTCTAGAATTTATTTGATTAAGGGAAGTATTTTTGGTAAATTAAATAGTGTTTACACCCATTAAAATAAAAAGATAAGAGTTAAAAAATCCCCTCCTCCGCACCCGGGCCAAATTCGGCCCAACACTGTGCACTTAACATCCCTCCCCTCATGCGCGCGGCCCATGGCTGCGGCCGCTGCGTCACATCACGCCTCTCGACAGGTGGCCCCCACCTGTTGGTCTCTTCAACCTCCCGCCGTGGAGTCTGAGCGCTCCCGAGCACCGCCGCCGAATCCGTTCAAACCCAATAAATCAATATGGCTACTAGTGAACCGGAAACTTGATGACTGTACAGGAATATGAACAATTTATACTGTTTAGGCCTCAAGATGAGTAATACCCTACACCAATTTGGTGTATTAGTCTTTGAGATTTCTCTGGTGAGATTTGTACTTCTTCTGTCCTCAGGGGGCGCCCTGCCTCCCTTATATACCGGGGACAGGTTATAGAGTAGAATCCCAGTCTGACTCCAACCCAAGGGATTTCCTTCAAGGATACAACGGCCTGACTAGGATATATCATTTTTCCTTGTTCGTAAAGGTTATGTATGCGAGTCCTATTGTATACCTAATTACAAAGGTTAGGCCCCCATCCTCTATCTGAGTGACCCAAATGCTTCTCATGAGGTACCGGGGCCATGGCCTCCACAGTAGCCCTGAGACCTTCAAAGTTGAGTCAACAGCTGATGCCAATGTGGCTCTCATCCTCCACGGTAAAAATTACGGAGTGCATTGCTCCTGAGTACTCTTTCTGAGTGCTTTTTTCTTCTGAGTCCTGCTTATGTCAGCAGGCAACGAGGTTATGAAGGCTTCATAGAGAAAATATGAATAGGTATGCGCCGAAATTCGAAGATTTTCATCATTGTTTAACATGCCCGAGCGCTTTGAGGGTATACCACCGAAGCGTAGCAGATTTTCATGCCAATTCATTACAGAAATCTTTGAATATGCCACCCATGAATCGAGTGCGTTGTCCATAATGATGCAATTGATGACACAGATCTATAGATCATACTTAGTATGTGTTGCCACATATGATAGTCTGCAATCATGTGCTGGTAGGTGTTTTAACGCCAAAATTTGGTACGGTCGTTACCATGTTTGGTCAAGGAAAGAAGCGATATCAGTCCATTGGCAAACTAATCCAGAAGAGTCCGAAACTTGGGAGAGGCAATCGTAAAGACCCACGTTATGGCAGTTATATCCTATCTATTAGATATTTATCTTTTAGGAAACCTGATTTCTTATCCATCAGTTCTGTAGTTCCTTTCTAGTTAGGAAATCTTGTCCGTTCCTATAAGGACTCTGTAACTCAATGAATATACGTTATGCCGCGACCTGAAAATCATCTCCAATAATCAACTTCGCGCATCGCCCCCTTTACCAACGGTTCTTGACGCTCAAGCGGTGCATCTTAGGCCAACTCCGCGAGATAAGTCTCGTACCCAACTACCAATCGCTAGACTTTCCGGTTAAGCCGAATTCTAGTCGGTTATTAGTCGCTTACCCACATATATCTGCTTGTCACGCTCCATCGTCGGTTCGATCTCTTACGCCTATCAGTAAGCACATCACCGTGCATAGTTTATCGGTTTTACGGGGAAAGTTATCGTCAGTTGTCTGCATCGCGTTGTCTACCTACTAAACTGAGCCGATAATTTTCCTCAAGCCGATGTTCTGTGCAAGCGTCTATCGAAGCATAGCCGAATTATCATATACATCACGATTGCATTAATCTATCGCTCACCAAGTTCTTTTATATGTTAATCTGTATGCATCATTAAGCTTTGAACTACTAGATTATGTGAAGATTATTCTTGCGAGTCGATAGCGTTGATCAATTCTATCGGAGTGCTTAGGCCGAAGTTATCTTTTTAAAAGCCACACATGGTCTATGATTGTTATTTTTCGCTTTAATCCTTTTTATCATCGGCTTCCCAGCCGATATACATGCATCTCCTGCAGCGCGCTAGCTTATGGTAATTTAATGCTTATTTGATGTTCTTATAAGCACCATCGGCTGGAACCGATGCACATGTTATACTACAGCTATCTATTGCTCATACTTATCGTTTCCTACCATACACAGTGCCACGGCCATCGCTATAAGAGCCTACATCATCCGTATCCCATACCATGTGCAAGTTGCTGCCCACGAGCACAAGCGAACCGAGCGAGAACCCGAGCACGAGATCCCGGTGAGTCGTGAGTACAGGCAAAGGGCCCAGGCACAGCATAGCAACATCCTGGAAGGTTCCGTATCGCTACCCGATTACATAATCAAATTCCTTACATCTCCTTGTCAAATTGCGGGGTCAAAGACTGCCACGCCTACTAACCTCAAAATTTTAGACCTTCACTGCAGCTAAGCAATCTCCCAGCCTCGTGTTCATCGCATCAAACCAGATCATCAACAACTCTTCACACCCTGTTTTCGTGGCAACAGTAGTGAGTTGCAACGAAAAATACATCCCTTGTAGACAGACATACTTCATGTCTTGATCGCATCTGCCAAGGAATCCTTCATGTGCCTTTCGACATGCGGCAGCTTCCCCATCCCAATAATTGTAGATCGCTACCCTCCTTAGGTGTACACAGGCATAGAACCAGATTGCGCATGACACATATATGTCTCTTGACTATGATAAAGGTTTGCTCCGTCGCTGATTACCAGCTTCGTCAATCTTAGGAAGCTTCATCTTCTAGTAGGAATCATTTATCGTCTCCATCTGGAAAAATGAGCACCCCGTAAGTTCTGCTTTATGCGGATGCCTCCCGACTGAAGCTCCATACTTTTTACCCTTTACCAATAGACACACGAACCATCGCGCTACACAAATCGGCTGCCACCCTCTTGGACATACCAACCTAGCAAAATTACACGAATAAATACCCCAACCTCACATCAGCATAGGATTCGCTGGGACCCTCAATGGGGCAACCCTACCCAAAGAATTCTACCGATAGTACACCAACCTTGCTTAGCCAAAATTCGCTGCAAACCCTCATAGGGCATACCTACTCAGAGTATGTTGTCTTTGAAGTTGTGAGCCTGCAGTTGCGGCGCGTCGACTTATGTCCGTGGAAGGTGGACCGCACTTTATTGATGTCTGTCATGCCGAGGACATGGGCGCGAGGTTACGATCAGAGAGATCGAGAGAGGACAGAGTGGCGACATTCGGCTATACGGATGTGTCATAAGGCGGATTTAGCACGATGGCCCGTCAATGAAGTGGTAGAGAGGTCGTGTTAGGGAGGCGGTGGATTTAGTCGGTGGTTGCCGTGGACATCGAGTGGTTCTTGAAGTCGCTTCAGTGTAATCGTGGCAGACTGGTCAAGCCGAGCGTAGGAGAAAACTCGTAACCTCAAGTTCCGATTAGCCGTATCCGAATGGGCCTGCATTATAAACATCTCGGATGATTAGCATCTGATGAAGAAAACAATCACCCGAGAAAAATATAATATTTTACAATGTAATGTATATGTGTTCCTCTCTTATTGATATTAAATTCCCTGAGTAGTTGACGCCTTACACTTTAAACACTCTGACCCAAACTAGTCAAGCCCCCGGAGCGTTGTACTGTAGTTCTGCGAGATGTGATCGTCTCATGGCTCTTTCAGGCACGCGTTTTGGGTGACTTGATTCGTTTTCATGGAGCAGAAGCTTCAACCGGATCGAATTTATGTACTCGAGTACTTTTGGCAATCAATTAATAGCAAAAACAGAAAATGCGCAGTATGTACACCTATTAGTGTAGCGGTGACATGACCATGCTTCGAGAGTCCGGCATCTTGCCGGGAAAGGACATGATCACCCTACCGGAGACCGAGGTTTGGTGGGAGACTCTGCTTCTCATCGGCCGGATTTGGAGCTCCTACACCATCCTCCCATAAAGTTTGTGCACGCTCTCGGACCATAGAGCGATTATCAGAGGAAAGGTATCTAATTGGTGTTAATCCATTGTGGAGTTACATGGATAATCCTCCAACTCCTTTCAAGATAATCGGTGGGTGGTATTGAGGCGCACATGCTGTGTTGGTGGAGTTGTGTCTGTGGGTAAAAATTGGTAACAGACTCTGCCAGAGTAAAACTAATTCGATATAGTCATGGTTAAGCGGCAGCCTAGGCAATGTTTCCCCTGTGAGTTAGTAGACATTATAATTTTTGATTATTAGAGGAACGACATCATGTCTCTATTTGGATGTGTTGGGGCCTATACATTATGGTGAATGGTATAGCGTTGGATAATATTGAATTAATTCTACTGAGTTTTTAATTACTGGTCTTAAATGCTTTACAATGCTGTTTATTTTTTTTTTATTTTTGCAAAATGAGGGCTGAGCCATATCATGCCATCTCTTATGTTTTCCCTCCCCTTTCTGGTGCACTTGCATATTTGGCTCCTACCGATTGGTGGCTTGCTGAGTATTTCATGTACTCACCAGACTTCGGTAACTTGGAAGTAAGAATGACAGGTACTGAGGGCTGGGCTACAGGCAGGAGGTGCATTCATCTTCCAGAGGATATTTCGCGGGAGGACTACTTTTTTTGGATTGATTCACGAATGAGCCGCCGGGTTAAGTAGAAAGTGAGTGAGTTTACGTCAATGGTGTTTTAGTTAATTTTCGTTGTAATCAGGGCCGTTCGTGAGATTTTGTGTGTTTATTATTTTGAGCAGGGACCAAATTCGCCGCCTCTATAATAATATTTTCGTTTAAAGGCCAATTAATTATTTGATTAGTCATAGGCTCTATGTCAATGTGTGCTCAGTGACTTTCTTCTCTGGAACAATAATGGATTTACCCACACCACAAATAAACTTGACTGTTCTTACTGGTTCTATCTTCGTGGTACGGTATTTTGAGAATATGCAACCGAGTCGAGTCCTACGTATTTCGCAGGGAAAGCATGACCAAGTCGCGTGTTCCGGGTCAACTTTCGCTGAGAATGACTTAGCAAACTTAGCCTTTGGGCGTGACCAAGCGTGGTATTATCCCCAGAGTCCACCAAACAACATCTTGAATTAGGATAGCCCCCGCGCGCCTTGGGGTATACCCGAGTGGTCCTAAGACCTTCCTAAAAAAAAGAAGATTTTTTTTAAAAACTAGATCTGCCTCTATCCTCTCTCTTTTCCTCTTTTTTAAGGAAGTTAACGGTTGAATATAAAAAAATCTTGTCTTATTGATTCAACACATTGAGATGTTTTCTCTTCTTCTCTTTCTTCTTCTTCTTCTTCTT
>RYFJ01001102.1:0-29043 GCA_003991445.1 Oryza meyeriana var. granulata | reverse complement strand
GACAATAATTAAAAAAAAATGTTAGTGTTAGGCAACTTCTACATTGCAATTAGTTAAGTTACGGTCAATAGTCCCTGTTTTAGCTCAGAGCCCATGCATATTGTTATATATCAAGCTTATAGTTCTATTGTATTTCTGACTTGAAAATTTTTTAACCTTCAAAGTTTGAGACTGCAACATACATTGTCCTTTATCTATAGTATAACGACTAAGGGAGTGTTTCAAGGTGAGAAAAAAGAAAGAAGAAAAAATCACATAAAACGACGTGCAGCTACTTAGCGTATGATTAATGAGTTTTTAAATTATTAACAAACTTAAAAAATAGATATTTCATTTTTAGAGCAACTTTAAAATATAGAAAATTTTTAAAACACTGCTTAGCAGTTCCGAGAAAGCATCCATGAAAATGAGAGTTTCTTCTCCTCCCTCACACCTTCGAACACTGCTTAATTTTACAATATCTTCACATTTGGAACAACTGTAGATGGTGAACTTTACAAGGGGCGCTCCTTTCGTTGTAAAACAGTTATATATCTCTATGGTCACAGTGTGCAAGGTGCAGCCTGGTAAGCAGTTTGTGTTCGAGTAGTTCAATAGTATTGACCAATACAACAATAAGCATTGCGGCATAACCGTGGGTAGTGGCGAGAGCGTTAGAATAAGAAGAAACTGTGCTAGAGGAGGAAAAGGCGGCACTACAGTCATTTACTCATTTCGAAGGAATAAAACTATCCAATGTAGCAAACAATTTTTCACACATTCACTCAACTATACTGAACAAATGGCTAAATCTCACTGAACTACTAGTGGCACAATCATTAGGCCAAGGTTTGATTTAAATTATTGCGAATTATTGCCACCAAAACTATTGTAAGAAATAATAAACAATAATTTAAAACATGATTGAAGCAGAATGATACAAGATTTTTTTTAAAAAAATATATATTTTTCACAGCGTGGAGCAATAATTCGTTTCAATAATCTTAGTGAATATTTGGTAGTAGTCCGAATCCATTTGTTTTTACCAAAAAATAGAATTTAGATTTATGTCAGCGCTACGGTGAAGTGGAAACCAGGCTCACACCGCCGGTGGCTCGGGGCGGCCCTGGCGCACGTCATCATCTAGGCCTGGAGCCGTACGCACAACTCGTGGCCATTGTGTAGCCACTATGGTAATCCCCCAAGAAGTATAAGGGAGAGTCAAGGCCACAGGGCGGAAGAACGAATCTCTCACAACCTAAATCTTGTAAGCTCCTTTACGAGGCAATCTCCAAAGAACCAAGGAAACAACACGGTAGGGAGGGTATTACGCCTCTGTGGCGGCCTAACCTATATAATCTTTGTTTGCCTAATTTACTCATGCAGCAACCTAAGACCGATCAAACACATTCACTCCTCTGGCCGAATTCACAAAGGGGCCCCTCTGGATCCTGCATTAGGTGTTCCCACACCGATAGCTGGCGCGCCAGGTAGGGGATTGGTATGTTTGATTTGGTTTTTTGCTGTTTTTCCCGCCTTGGAGCAGGATGGCTAGTGGTCACCGCCACTAGGAGTCCGACTCTGAGGGCAAAGGGGAGGAGCGAGCGGTTGCTGAGCAGCGCATGGCTTCGTCTCCATAGCACCCGCCAGCCCGGCAGGACCGACCCCGGCCAGCGCCGCACCATCGCCCCAAGCAGGGCAAATGAACTCAGCACCGTCGCGCGCTGAGGGAGTTGGCGAGGGCCCTGATGGCACTGTCGCTGCCTCCAACATGCGGCGGGAATGGGCACGCTGTGTGTTGGCCCACCGTCGGCTGATACTTGGCACAGCTAGTCCGGGGAGTGCCATGT
Organism: Oryza meyeriana var. granulata; assembly: GCA_003991445.1. Lineage (NCBI taxonomy): Eukaryota > Viridiplantae > Streptophyta > Magnoliopsida > Poales > Poaceae > Oryza > Oryza meyeriana. The sequence goes on along the minus strand of RYFJ01001102.1, from coordinate 27,214 downwards.
CAGCGGCACAGGCGCTCCTCCGTCATCCTCGTCTCCAAACCGCCGGGGGAACCCCGAAAGGTTGTTGGCTGAAGGAGATCGCCGACTTGGTGGGCATGGCACTATCATCAGTACAACATTCAGACCCGGTTGCTCGAGGTCAGGGCCTTGGTACTCTGCCGTGTCCTTACACACGCCTAAAAGAACAAACTGTCCCCCATGTGGGAAGGCCCCTTCCTCGTGACCGGTGTCCCCCGACTAGCTCAGTAAAGATTGGCCGCCGGAGGCCTAAACGACCTGCTCCTGAACCCGTGGAAGATCGAGCACCTCGCAATTCTATCCTTGATAAGCCATGTAAATATGGGGTTGTGCTCGGGCCAACCTGAGCGGGCTCTCGTCCCACCCAGGGCTGGGGCTACCACTCTGTATATTAATTCAATACATATAACTTGCGCACTCTATTGCCATGGCTGTCAACTTCACCTCTTGGGGAGTTTCCTTCCTATTTACCCGTGTGCGAGGATGTCTTACCACGTGAAACCACTCTCACTCGCTTCCTAAACGCAAACGGGCGACGGCTGGTGCATGTTGTTTGGGTGGTTGTGGTAGCTCGTCCTTGCGTGCTAGGCACGGTGTTTGGCCCGGTGGACCGTGCCCCGAGCATCGCCGAAGTCCCGAGGTCTCAACCTCGGCGACGGGCAACGGTGTTTGGCCTGGCCAGTTCCACCCTGAGCACCACGAAGGCTCAGGTGCTGCAAACTACTCGGTCACCCTCACGCATTGTTAAGGTCTGTAATCCAAGGGGCTGTGGGTAAAGCAGTGTGAGTGTTCACCAGTAGCGTGCTTGTGGACAACCCTCGCGGATGGACGACCACTCTTGCTGGCGTGCAGGACCATGCGGGTTTTCAACCAACCAGGAATGGTGGTAAGATGAAGCCATAAGCATCCGTAGCCACTTCGAGGACCCTGGGCGTTTGGCGCTGTGCGTTCGGGGGCCAGGTCCCCGAGCAGGCGCGATACCGGCCCGGAGGCTAGAGGAGTGGCCATGGCATTGGCACTTATTCGCGCGTAGGCGGGCTCGAGGGCTAGACTACTTCGGCTCCCACCAAGTCAATAGACAAACAAAAACAAAGCAAAGGTCCACGCATTCCTTGCTTTTCTGTTAAAGTTTGAATTTTGGGAGCCTCTTCCTGTTTACCCACTCACGAGGACGTCCTATCACACGAAGCCACTCTCACTCGCTTCCTAAACGCAAACGGGCGACGATCGGTGCACGTCGTTTGGATGTCCGTAGTAGCCCGTCCCTATGCGCTAGGCACAATGCTCGGCCTAGTGGACCGCGCCACGAGCATCACTGAAGTCCCGAGGTCCCAACCTCGGCAACGCACAGTGGTGTTCGGCCTGGCTAGTTCCACCCTGAGCACCGCGAAGGCCTAGGTGCTACGGGCTACTTGATCACCCTCGTGCGTTGCTAAGGTCTGTAACCCAAGAGGATGTTGGTAAAGTAGTGTGAGTGTTCGCCAGTAGCGTGCTTGTGGACAACCCTCGTGAGTGGATGACTACACTTGTTGGTGCGCAGGACCACGTGGTTGCGAACCAGGTTAGACTGCCCCGAAGCTAGTAGGTTCCCTACCTGAGCCAGGGTGGCGACAAGACGAAGTCGTGGAGCCTCAGGTGCAAGGGGCTGTACACTCGAGGGCTGCCGGCTAGCCCCCCAGAGCAGGTGCGATTGGGCTAAAGGAGTGACAGCATCAACAAAGCTTGCTCAGGGGCTGCCACCTAGCCTCCCGAGCAGGCGTGGTCCCGACCTAGGGGCTAAACAAGCGTCTACGTCAACGAATCTTGCTCGAGCGTGAGCAGGCTCGGAGGCAAAGCTACTTCGACTCCCATCAAACAAAGACAGTGAGCTAGCAAACACAATGCAAATTTCTCACGGAAATCCCAAGTATGGAGGGAGCAATAAATCTGGTACAAAAGCCCAAATTACAGCCTAAGGCACAACGCCTCTGCGGCATAATGTGGGCTATCGCCAGGCTTGCTCCTGCCACCGCCGTCGTCATCATTCTCCCACGTGCACAATCTCACGCGCACAATTCGCCGATGGGAGGGCTGCAGAAGGGGAACGAGGCGCACCATGTGTAACACCCCCTACAGTGATACCAGAGAGGAAGCGCCGCAGGAGATTGGAATGAACCAACTCTTACGGAACCGCGTTGCCGGTACAAGTCCCAAAAAACCTTGCTGGTACCCATGGTCAACCAAGATGTACCGTAGCAACTAAATAAGATATTTATATATTATACCTTTACAAGTTGCAGCTTTGGGCAAGCCGGAGCAACAACCTTTAAACAAAATAGCAGCAGCGGAACAACAGCGCAGCGAGAACCCAATCCACAAGCAGCGGCATGGGATTAGGAAAGAAACCCTAATCTTCACTTCGACTTCACTCTTCCTGAAGGAGGGGAAAAAGAAATGGATTGAGTACATACGTACTCAGCAAGTCATGGGAAAAGTGAGATATGCAGGCCATCAAGGAAGGCTAGGGTTTATTTCACAATCATTTTATTTGAAACATTTTCCAAAACCCTAAGTGTGGGTTGATTCAGGTGTAGCTGGAAAGAGGCTCTCGCCTCGATCCTATTTGCGAATTGCTTTGCAACAACTCAAGCGGACGAACAAATTTTAATTAATTAAAATTTCTAGTCAAGTCCACCACCTGTCGGACCATGACAGCGGTTCCGTGTATCTCATCTATTAGTTTATTTTAACTCTTGTCCTCTTCAGGAGAAAACCTTATCTCATTTTTCCTCTATTATTTTCTCATCCATCTCATCTTCTCAACTGTGGCTCCTAGAGCCATCATATCTCCAGCACACTGGTTTCACTCGGGAAGCCTAAACTATGATGCCATAATGCCATATGACATCCCGATCTATACAGGACCGTTTCAGACCACATAATGGTCATTCATCAGCTGACCTGGCCGATTCTGGTAACGGTTCCCAACCACAAACATTCTTCACAAATCTTTTATAAACACAAAGCTACGTTAGAGTAATCACTTCACATCACCCACGACCGTGAGCACGGCTATTCGAACAATTCAAGACTCTGCAGAGGTGTACGCTTTCCCCACACGACTCAAGCTTACTCCCTTATTGGCCAAGTAGGGGAGGTTCGTGGCAAGGCCTTTCAGGAGCCATCACAGGGTACCTCATGCCTGATAGATGGGCCAAACTCAATCAAGCATTTGGCTTGCAATTTACCCCAAACTCTTAGACCAAGTACTAGGAACGCTTCCCTTCCTTGCTCTACTCAGGATCCTGGAGATACCCCTAAACACCTTATCCCGGCGTTTCACATCTACTGGCATGCGAGGTAACCCTATTCCGGCTGAGTACTTAGCCAGGGGCGTCCCATACGGCCCATGTGGTCACACTGTATTATGATCAGTGTAATTCCCCAAGGAATCGGTCCTTATATGCGAATATAAAGCATGCCTACCCAGGCGATCACTTTGCATGACAAATTTTCGTAAAACATTTCTTATTTTGCAAACATACCGGCCCGCGTGTTGGATTAAAAGATTTTATAAACCTAGGTTTTCTCATTTCGACAACACATGTGATTTGGGTGAAACCGTCTATACCCATGCTCATAGAGCACGGATGCTGAGGTAACACTGAGGTGGAGCGACAAGGAATAGAGTTTTCAAAGCCTACAGGGTATTGCAACTACTAGGTAGGTCCGTCGGTTCGTCGCGCAAACCGAGTCCGATTCAGTTATTGTGCACGCTTAACAATGCAATTTTAGAAATAAAATATTTTTGCAAACTAGGGGCAATATGATCAAGGAGTGACTTGCCTCTGACTTCGTCTTCAAACCCTTGTGAAAATCCAATGTCCAAAGACCTCCGAAACATTGACTACACGTGAAACGAGAGAAAAACACACAAAACCTGAGGGGAAAAGATTTCAGTCACGGTGGTACAGAGCTCGTGCTCGGTTCGGTGCGGCGGGATGCAAGCGAGGCCGGGAGGCACGGCCATGGCGGGGGAGTGTGGAGGGGAGGCCGAGCTTTATAGGCGCAGGTGAGAGCTAGGTGACAAGGGAGAGAGGCGGTGCACAGAGCTCGAGGTGACGGCCATGGCAGTGCGCGAAGCACAACGCAGCAGGGCGGCAGGCAAAGCGCAGCGGCGGGGTCTTGGGTGGCGGGTTGATGGTGGGGAGGCTGAGGCGGTCGGGCAGCAGAGGTAGTGTGGTCAGACACGGCGCTGGGGCTCAGCGGGAGATATTTTGGGCTCGGGATTTTTGTCAAGCACGTGATGTGCGTGCAGGAGGGAGAGGAGTGGGGAAGATGAAGGCTCTGACACGCGGGCCCCGGCTGGCAGCGAGCAAGGGCACGACGCGGCGCGGCAGAGCGGGCCTGTGCAGTCAGGGGGCACAGCGGCTGTGGGCCGGGAGAGGAAAGGAGCGGCCCAAAGTACACAGTGGACTTTGAGATTTTTTTTCTTGGGACTTATTTGGGAGACAAAGGAATTTTGGAAAGGGTGTTTGAATTTGGAAATTGATTTTTGGGCTCATAAAATCCTTAGGATTTTTGTCAAGGCTACAAGACCAGAATCTTTCTTTTGAGGATTTTGAAATAATTTTGAATTTTTGAAGAAAGAGAGAGGATTTCTAGGGAGGATTTAAATTTTAAAATTTGAAATTATGTGTCTGGGGATTTAAGAAGATATTTTTGGATGGGGATTTGATTCTCTGAGAAGATAAAATAGGAGGGATTTTAAGGAAGGGCTTCACAGGGAATTCGAATTACAAAATTTGAATTCAAAAATTTAAATTTTGGATCGAAACTTCAGTTGGGGAACTTTGGGGTTTCAAGGAGGGATAAATCGAGATTCTTGGCACTTTAGTCCTTAAGCACACACACAAGAACATGAAATTTTTGAAATTTAGGGTTTTATTAAAATAGGTTTTTATGGCCCGATAAATCAGGGCGTTACACCCTACGCCGGGTATCCACACCCCGGGGCGCGGCTCTCCTGGGTAGATGCTCCGTCCAGCCTCTCCCGTTCCCGTCACAACGGGGCCTTGGTTGGCAAAGAACAACATCACAGGCCGCAGGCTCGTGCAGCGTCAGCGAGGCTGCTGCTCTGTCCGGCGAAGGACAGCACTGCAGGCCGCAAGCTGTGCTGATGCTGACCAGGCAGCAACGATGCCCAAGTGGCCATGCAGGAGTGCGGGTGCCAACTCCAACATGAAGTTGGAGTCCCCGATGTCTCTAGGAGTGCCGCAGGAGCCGCCGCCAACCTGCTTGGCAACGGGCTAAGCCCGCGAAGGGCCATCTAGACGATTGCATTGGCATTCCATGTTTGTGGGCAGCTCTTATTGAGCCGGGGAAAGCTACTTTACCCTGAAATGCGGATCTCAGTTCATCTCCTTGTCCCCATGTATCTCAAAACACAACCTCTCAAAATCTCCTCGAGTTTGAATCGCCGTATTCAAATTCGCTCCTACAACCCTAACGGCAAGTTCCTTCCTATCCTTTCAAAATATACCGCTTCGATCTTTGTTCAACTCTCCGGATCAAAACCCTAAAAATAATCCTCTCGTTGTATTCCCTCCAAAACACCCGTAGTCCTTGGAAAGATTCAAAATTTGTTTGCAAATCCGAATCCTCACCATGAAACCCTCTCGATGTAACCCTTGAAAGTCCAAATACCAATTCATAAATTTTATACTTGAAACTCCTTGAAATAATCCTGAGTTCAAAATATAATTTGAACTCAAAACCATGTTCGGAAATCAAATCAAAACCTCGTTCTCCTTCGAACCCTCTTCGAATAATCCCCAAGGGCCACAATACAAATAATTTCCAAAAATATATATATATAATGCTCTAGGTTGCTCCCTAGACACCCCTTGAGTTTACCCCCCCCCCTGAATCCAAGTGTTAAGATTTGAATTCAAATCCCCAAAACAAATCTTCAAATATCTCCTATAACAAATCCCTGATAAAATACCATGGAGAACTGTGAACTCAGGCCTTTTTCTACCCGGTCCTCCCTGTCGCCTAGCTCGCCAACCTGCACCACTGCTCGCTCGACCTGTTGATTTACCCAGCAGCCACGGCCCACGACCCGGTAAAGCGCACAGCGCTCCCCCGCCCGTGCGCCGTTGGATCACCGCCACGTGCCCTAGAACGCCGTACCCCCTTGATCGCCCCCCTCCCCCCTCCCCGCGCTCGCCCGCTCACCTGTGTGGACCGCTGCACGCCGTGTGATTATGCAGCGTGTCGCCCCGCGCACAATGCTGTGCCATCTGATTCCACTCACCCGCGCTGCAATCGTTGTGCCTCATTGGATCCACTCCGCATGTCCATGTCCCGCACGCTGCCGTTTGATCTCCCTAGCACAGTCGTCGTCTTCCTCCGTTCCTTCTTTCTGTCCATGCCCGTGAGGCATTCCGTCAAAAGACACCGACCGCCACTTGCGTCATGGCGGCCCCGCCCGCACACGCAAGCTTCCAAGGAGTGGATGCCATCACCTCCACGCCTTGCCGCCCCCGTTTTCTCTCCTCTCCTCTCTCCAGTGCCTCTCGCCCTTGGCCCTACGGTGAAAAGCCGCCAGCCGCGCGCATCAGCACCGCCCCCACCTTGACCACGCCGAGCCTATGCTCCCACTCCAAACCCCACCCTCCGATACACCACCTATCTGCCGCCCTCGCATCTCCACCATTGCCATGGATTCATGCCATGCCCAAAACCGCATCGACATGCCTCTCCCCTCCATGATTGGCCACTAGCTGAACCGACCAAGCCTCCGAGCTCCGCCACCCCTATAAATGCCCCTCGAGAGCCCCCTCTACTCCCCTTGCTTTCACTTCCTTGAGCACCGCCAGCCACCTCGTCGCCTCCCGAAGAACTTGCGACCCCAGCCGTCGTGTTCCACTCGCCGCACTAGTCTCGTGGCATCATCACCCAGGGGAAGGGTTCTGCTACTCCTTCATTCTCCACCTCTGCCTCACTTGTTTTCTCGCCATCGGCACCGTGCTCAGTGAGCCTCGATTTCTCTCTGAGCTTATGTCAACTCATGCCCCATAGCACTACCAAGCGGAGTTTCTCAACGATGACCTCGCTCAGCCACCACCACGTGCAGCCGCGCGCTGCCTCTCAATATATCTCAATGCTGCCGGTCATTCTTGGCCCCCGAGGCCCCTTCAGAATGCTGCCATGACCATTTCATCTCTTATTTTCCCTGTTTTTCCTCGTTTGGCCACCGCCACTAGCCACCAGCGTGCCATATCCTTCTCTCCGGTGATATCCTCTCCCAGTGACCCTTCGTCCCACCCAAGCAGCCCTAGCTACCATGGCCGCGCTTGCCTACCATCGCCACCCACTGGTCTTTCTCTCTCACTGCCACCACCATCTCTTGCCTCCGGCCGCCGGTACTCTTTATCTCGCCGATCCGAGCCATTCACCTCTTTCGTCCTCCTCCCCACTAGCCGCAGGAGTAGTCCGTTTCCCCCAGTCCATCTTCGTTCGCCGGCGTCTACCCACCGCTATGAGCCGTTCGATCTCAGGCTGGCCTCCCCTTCTCTCTCTCTCTAGCAAGCATGGCGGTCCACGTGGATGCCAGCTCAGGTTGACCAGGTCCTACATGTGCCCAGTCAGCCTCCTCCACCTAGCCACCACTCCCTTCCTTGCCATAAACCTGGTGCATGTGAACCTAGTGGTTGATGAGTTGTCCGTCTCCCTTGGTTCACCGCGGACCCTCCGTATGGCTGACGACTGGGCCCAGCCCTCACCTCCCTCTGTCGTCAGTGCCTCTGGTCCATGGACCATGCGTCAGTGACCAGTGGGCCCGTATCTTCTCTATCCACCGCGGTCCAGGCCCATGACCCCTTCCCCATCCCTCTCCTTGACATGTGGACCCCCTCTGTTAGCGACCTAAGATGGATAATTCCGAGAATATCCTTTTCAAGAATTCAATAATTCTATTTCTAGTGATCCAAAAATCCACATAAACTTCGGAAATTCATATCTTTTGATTCGTAGCTCCGATTGACTCCGTTCCAACTCTAGTAATTTTCTAAAATTGAGATCTATTTGATGGCACTATTAGTAGTACTAAATAGAGCCCTTTTCTTGATCTTTGTGTAGATTTTAATTGTTTGTGCATAGTAACCGCCATTGAAAATTTGTTTCGGAGCAGATTTCGCGAAGATTTCTTGAAGACTCGTGAAGCCCTAGAGCAAGACAAGTCACCTTTGATAAATCAAGCCCATATGTGAACTTAATTTATTTTGTTTGCAAAATTGCATCGATAGGCGTGCACTGAACTGTCCGCCTACCCAACCTTGCTACATTTACTCCTTCCTTGACATAGCAATGCTCTATTCCCTTGTAACCACTACTGTCGTGCCTCGGTATTCGCACACTCGTATGTGAGTACTAACGGTCGCCTGCAAACTTAAAATTTGAGAAACCTCTTGGGTAAAATCGGGGTTTTATGAAACCTTTGGACACCTAGGTCGGCACCTTGTGAAAGAAAAATGAGTTTTTAAATGGAGACTCGCAACACAAGGCCTGTCCGGTGTGGGATGCCTGTGTGGTCACCGTAAGGACCGATTCCTTCGGAATTTCATCCAAGCATATGACAGTACAACCACATGGGTGAAATGGGATGCCCCTGGCTGAGTAATTAATTAGCTGCACAAGGACGCCTTGCATGTCAATGGACTATGGATCGCGCGGGAGGGCGGTGGGGATGCCTCCTGGGTTCCTGGCACAATATGATCTCGGACCTACCCTGTTGTTGGTCTCGAACCCCTCCAGTTGGTATGGGGTAACCAGGGATGGCTCGGGAAATGCCTTGTCACGCAAACATCTGTCACCAAATCGTACCCGATCAGTGTGAGTTGGTGACTAGAGTAAGTCGCGTCATGTGGGTAAAGTGTACCCCCTCTGCAGAGATTAAAAACTGTTTGAACAACCGTGGCCACGATCATGGGCGGATGTGAGGTGATTCCGTAGCGTAGTTTTGTTTTACCCTATTTACAAAATGTGTGTGTGGTCTAGGAACTATGGGAAGAAAGTGCCATCAAGGACGCTAGAGGTCCGATAAAATGGCTTGGCTGTCGAGGACAGCGGGACTCAGGAAGTCTGGAATAATTTTTTGGCTCTATGAGCCAGCTTGAAGCCAACTCTTGAGATTGTGAAAACTGGAGAATCAAAGATTGATACACTTCACTCCAATCGAGCGAGACTCCATCTCGCCCTGATTGTTGAGAAACACACACTTAGTAGATTGTAAGATTTCAAATAAAATTGTTTGCAAAAATATCCAGCCTCTCATTGAAGCCTGCAACAACCACCTAAGTTCCCCTGGCTTGCTGAGTACGTAAGTACTCACCCTTGCTCTATATATGTAGTTCTCCATCGAGAGCTGGAGCTGGAGTTGCAGTGAAGTGAAGACTAGGGTTTCATCCTAGTTCCCAGCCATTGCCTGCATTGTTGGGACTTAGTCCGTTTGTTCCGCTGCTGCCACTGCCTCTGTTCTGTTGTTGTTGTCTCCGGCTTGCTTCGAAGCTGCAACATAAGTTAAGGTATAAGTCTATTTATTTATCTAAGGTTTTGCAATAATGCATATCTAATTTCCGTGGATACCAGCGCTGCATCTTGGGACTAATATCGGTATCGCAGTTCTGCGGGGAAGCAGTTCACGTTGTTTACCTGTGGCACGCCCTATTTGGTGCAATTGTACAGCGGTGCCAGATCGAGGTGTGATAGATCATCACCCAGCCAAGCCCAGCATTTTGTACAGAGCATCGCGTGCTTTCCAGGACGTTGGCCATCATCTTGTGGGTCGCGGCATGCTCTGTCTCCAAGACCTTGTTGCACTGCTCCACCATTTCGGCTCAATTTTTCAGGTGTTGAATCTCAGTGGCCGCAGCCTCGGCGTGCAAGGCCGCATTCTTCTGCTTGGTAGCAAGGGCCTACTTCATAGCCTACTCACGGTCAGTGAGGTCTGCCCCTTGTTCCGCCACCGACGCATCGGCTCCAGTGACGACCTTCTCTCGCACAACCAAGGCCACTTCAGCCCCCTCGATTGCCTCGGCACGGGTGTCCAGTGCAGTTGTGGAGTTCCGCAATTCCGCTTCCTAGATTGTTGCCTACTCCTTGCGCCTGATCAAGTCTTTGAGGGCCTGGCATAACCTAGCCTCATGTGCGTGGACGGTCTCCTCGTGACATGCGGCGGTTGCCTCCTGCTCGGCCACTGTCTCCTCGTGACACACGAGTGCCAAATCGCGCTCTTTCGCCTGCTGGATGCACGCGTTGGCATGTGCCTCGAGGGCATCAGAGATTACCTGTTGGCGCTTAAGTTGTTCCGCTGCCTTTACAGCCTGCTCCCTTGCGGAAATGGCCTCGTCACGCTCTGCAACCAAGGCTGTGCTCAGCCTCTCCACCTCCGTGACGTCGCAGTCGTAGACCGCCTTGGCCGCATGGACAAGGGACTACAGCTTCTGGCGCCCTTCCTTGAGGTGGGCCTCCTCTGCAGCTAGGGCGGAGTGCTTCTCGTCGAGCTCCACCCACTCTGCAAGGGTGGCCGCCCGGAGCCACTCCACCGTGTCCCGGGTGCTGGCTAGCGCCTTGGGGAAGGATACTCGGGCAACCCACCTCTAGGCCTTAAGCCACTGTTTGTATCAAAGCTGTCGAAGTCACAAGGTCGGGATCACAACATCGTGACAACCCAGCTGACAGCCTCGGCCTACGGCACTGCTATCCCCCCTTGCAGCGGGGGGAAATCGGGGGCTTCCACCTCATAGTGGGGCGAGCCGTCTCTAGGTTCGTGTGCCCCCTCCTCATGGTCGGGAGCTCCCTCCTCACGTTAGGGCAAGTTCGCCTCCGGCGGCGCTGACGCCGCCTCCTCTATCTCTCTAGCCCCAAGGGTGCTCAGGGCCCCCGGGCCCTCTGCAGGTCCTTCCTCCTTGGGATAATTGGGGTACACATAGAAAAGCAAAAACCCAAGGAGGCGCTGATAAGAACTCCAAGAAGAAGAAACGAGCCCAAAGACACACAAAGGGCAAGAAGTCGCAAGGGTTTTACCTGGGCCTTGGTCCGGAGAAGCCTCACTGCAAGCGCGTGAAGGGGCACCCTCCAGTCGTCAGTGTCATCTTCTTCTTCTTGGCCGAGGGGCTACGAACACCTCTTTCCCCTGGTCTGGACCACACCTCGAGGCCAACCGTCCTAGGCTCTAGCCTTGACCTTGTGGGGGTATTGTCACTTCGTGGCCGACTCAACCTGCCAGCCTAAGCGTCGTGGGCCATGCACCACTGCGTGGCAACTCGAGGCAGTGATAGGGGCAGTTGGGGCTTTTGTGACCTCGGGGGGCTCGGGCTTCGAGGACGTTTGCCTACCCTCCTCAAGTCCCGGGGTTTGGGCACCCCCCTCGGTGCCGGCACCCGGGGCCCGAGCAGCTCCGCCGTCACGGCGGGCTTCATCACCGTCGTCCCCCGGGATCCGTACCATCCCAGGATCCATCCCCTACACACGCTCCTTGATCCCCTTGGCCATGCACCTAGGGAGAGTCTCTTGTAGTGCCACTCTCCCCCGATCATTGCAAAGGGCAAGGTCCTCCCTAGGGTGCGGTGGAGATGTCGCTGACACCGACGACCACTTTCAACATCGTCGTGATCTCTTCCTGCCTCCAGGTGTGGCTTTCGTCAATATGCGTCCGGGTGGCGTCGCGATCGCCGGTGTAGAGCCACACCGAATGAGAGCACTGCTGCAGCATAGCCAGCCGATGTCACAGGAAGTCACCCACCAACATCATGTTGGTTAGCCCTTCTGCATGTAGCTCAGTGATCCGGTTCATCACTAGATCAAAGCGAGGGTCCACCTTGAGGGCATCCTCCCAAACTGGGGTGCGATGGGCCGGCTCCGTGAGGAGAAGAAGGCGGCCGTGGGACTCCACCCTGAGATACACCTAGTCATCGCGCCAGTCATCCCACTTGTTGCACAACGTCGAGTCGATGTATTGGCCCCCGGTGCCATCCCGTGGGCGAAAGCCACAGCAGCCCACGGTCTCCTTGTCGTCGAAGTGCTTTTTTTGGCAATCGACCGGAGAATGAAGAAGGTCCGGAACAATACCACCGACGGCATCACCCCCACGAACATATCGCACAGGTGTGCGAAGATGGCAAGAATGACCACGACATTGGGGACCAAGTGCGCCAGCCGGATGCCGAATGTCTCCAACACCTGCATGAAGAACATCGAGAACGGCGGCACAGCCCGACGGATACAAAAGGCAGGAAGAAGACAATCTTCCTCGGCCTGTTCGGAGCGGGCCGGGCATCGCTGGCCCTCACCGCCACGGCTCCCCTTGCAGTGGGCGTTGGCAATAGCCGGTGGACCTTTTCCACCCCTGCCTCGTCGCGGAGGCGTGAAGGTGGCAGAATTGTGCTGCTCAACATGCAGCGAGAGCAGTTCGCTATTGGCATGGTGGTGGGTTGGAGAGTGAAGGATGAAGAAGGCAAAGAGCTCAAAGGCGATGGGAAGTTGGGTGCGCACGAAGATCAACAGCCAGGTTGCAAAGGAGGCAGATGCAGAAGGATGGCGCGGTTGCCGCTCTCCCCTGCTTTATTGGCTACCTCGCCCGCTCGCTCGCCTACTCGCACGTAATTGAGGAAATGTCTCCTCGCCTGGTGCAGGTTATCATTCCTTTTCCCTAGAGGCACGTGTGACGGAGGGGGAAGGCGAAGCGGCAGGCATCATTTCGTCTTCACAGCCATCGTTCCATGCACATGAAATGTGGTTCTGTTCTGGCCCAGGCCAACGGGCCGCAGACGAACAAGATGGGCTGCCAGGCGCTCAGTGCCACACTGCCACTATCCTCCATGGAGACAGGCCTCACCCCCAGTCTCTAGCAAGCCATCACCCGACGCTAAGGCCGGGGGTTGCTGTCAGTGAAGTGGGAACCAGGGCTCCCACCGCTGGCGGCTCAGGGTGGCTTGACGCAATGTCACCATCTAGCCCAGGGCCGTACGCACTACTCGCGGCCACTGCAAAGCTATGCCTAGGATCCCTTAGGTCCAGGAGATGAGGCCCCGAGCTTGTGGCTCCCAAGGTCAAGCTCGGAGCGGGTCTCGAGCATGTGGCCACGACGGCCGCGCTCGAAGGATTACCTTGCCCTGCCCCCAAGCTCGGTCTCCCTGGAGCAGTGCGGAGGCAGGGGCATTAATGACGACATGATGGAGCCTGTCGCCTCGCTTGGTCTCCCTGCGCCTCTCCAATTAAGAGCGACGGAACATATATCTACCCGGCGTGCAACATGGGGGATAAGATAGCTCTGCACCCCTCGCCGCAGGCCATCATCACACCTTTCTATCGGGGACGTGGGTTGGCAGGCGGTGTAGTTGACTATTGCACCACTTGCCCACTACGCACTCTTTTCCATCTACTTCTGTGGGAGGTTGGCGGAGGGGTCCCACGGCTAACGTGGTGAACCGAAGCTTCCTCAGCAAGCTCTCGACGGCCAAGCCCATACGCGTGGCGAGCGGCCATTGCCCTTCTCCAAACCAGCTCCAAGAGGGGCCCACAAGAGGACAAGTAACCGGGCCCACCGGTCAGCAGAGGACAAGACCAGGCATACCTAATTCTGTAACTCCCATTATTCAGCCACTGTGGTAATCTCCTAAGAAGTACAAGGGGAGAGCCAAGGCCACAGGGGGGAAGAACGAAGCTCTCACAACCTAAGCCTTGTAAGCTCCTCCTATGAGCAATCTCCAAAGAACCAAGAACACAACAGGAATAGATTATTAGGCCTCGGTGCGGCCTGAACCTGTATAATCTCTTTACCTCATTTACTCACACAGCAACCTAAGACCGATCAAACACATTCACTCCACCGGCCGAACTCACAAAGGGGTCCCTCCGGATCCTTGCATTAGGTGTTCCCACACCGACACAGTCATTTCACCTTATACCACTTTTTTATTTTCCTTTTATTTCATTGTGCATAATAGATAGCAATCCAACCTTAAAACCCATGAGCCGGGTTGTTGGCCTAGCGCGACCCACCCCGACCCACCTAAAAAAGCCCATAAGTAAGTCCGAGAAAAATAAACACTATAGTAAAGAAGGGATTTTGACCATTTGCTAGTCTCTTCAGTGGCGCATTCTTAGATACCATCTTTCCGGCGACTTCGATTATTTGTCACTCGAGTCCACCCGATTGTTTACATTTTGCCACTTTTGTTGACATGACATGACAAGTGTGCAATTCGGAGCCACATCTGAGAGAAAAATCCTCTTTTGCCCTTCTTCCTCTGGCTCATGGTGGGACGGCACGAACGCCCACATGGGGGACAGTGGGGATGGCACCAACCTCCCTTTAGCAATGAGCCGGCAACGCCACCACCAACGCCAAGAACCGCATGGCGAGCCAGCTGCCTCTCCCTCACGAAGCCGGACACGCCGAGCTTGCGGGCCCAAATCTTGCCGCCGGCGAACTCGGGGGCGTGGATCCCCATGTGCGCCAGTTGTGGCAGCGCCACCGTGCTCAATGAGGGGTCGCTGGAGTCCGCCGTTCGTCCAGCCCTCCTCCGACGCTACGGTGTCCCCTTCCACAGGTGATATCGGCTCCCGCTCGAGGTGCTTGATGGTGCCGGTGACAAGCTGACATGGTCGTGGTGCATAGAGCATGGAGCCCGCGGCCGTGCAAGGGTAAGGGAAGGAGATGGAGAGGTTGTCCGCTGCGGCAGCAGTGCCGACGTGGTAGGAGAGGTGGAGAAAGGGCATGGCGATGGCCGGCCATGGGATGGTGATGACGATTGCACGAGTGGCATGGTAGAGAAGAGATAAGAGGTATTGAGGTCATTTTTATTTGGATTGCTGAGTTAGTAGCTAAGAATGACAAAATAAACATAATCCAATGGGTTCGGATGATAAATAATTAAAGTCGCTCGGAAAGATGGTATTTGAGAATGCGCTATGGAAGAGAGCGGCAAATAGTCAAAAATCCCACCAAAGAAAAGGGAAAAAACCTAAAATAAAAACAAAAGAAGAACTGGAAACGACTCCTGGATTCTTGGTCCGGTCTGGTCGCCATCGGCTTCGCCGCCGCCGCCGCCGCCACAGCCCCCTTCTCCGGTCATCTTCTGAAGGTTCGCGCGCTCCCATAGCTTCCCCTTCACTCCCCTCTACTCTTGCTCCCGAAATGTGCTTTATTTTTTTTTCTTCCCCCACGCTGACATATTGCGGTCGTTGCTTCTTGTTTTTTTTTGCCCCACCGACAATCCACCCTCGTCGTCGTCGTCGCCGCTGCCGCCCGACCAGATGGCGCCTGCAAAGACGGCGTCTACGTGCACCATGGAGACGGCGCAGGGAAGCCACTTGTTCAGCATCTGCGGGTACAGCCAGAAGAGGGGCATGGGCGTCGGCAAGTTCGTCAGGTCCGGCACCTTCTCTGTCGGCGGCCATGACTGGGCCATCCGATTCTACCCTGACGGACCTCAGGGGAGCCAAGAAGACTACATCTTTGTTTACCTCGATCTGTTGAGCTGAGGTGCCACGGTGCACGCGTCCTCCGACTTGAGGCTGATCGACCAGACCACCGGGTTGCCGTCTTCAGTGAAGAAGATAGCACCAACTGTGTTAAGCTGCTATGATTCTCTCGATTTTACTGAAATGGCTTGTTGGTACCAAAAGAGGACTGAATTCGAGGCGTCCGCTTATCTCCACGGCGATCGCCTTGACATTGAATGTGTTGTGACTGTCATGAAAGAACCAAGGGTGTCTCAGACCAAATATTCCCCCAAAGTTGCAGTGCCGCCTTCCGACACCACGGTGCATCTTGGCAAGTTGCTGGAATTGAAGGAGGCAGCCGATGTAACATTCTATGTTGGAGAGGATACCTTTGCAGCACACAAGATCGTCCTCGCGATGCGGTCGCCTGTCTTCAAGGTGGAGCTCTTTGGCCCGATGAGGGAGGCGGGGGCCCAGGTCATACCCATCAAAGACATGCAGCCTGGTGTATTCAAGGCTCTTCTCCATTTCATCTACACCGACTCGTTGCCTACCATTGATGACCTTGTGGGGGATGACCGTGGTGAAATGATTCGGCACTTACTTGTGGCTGCAGATCGGTATGCCATGGAGAGGCTGAAGCTGATATGTGAGAGCGACCTCTGTGAGAATCTTGATGTGCAGACTGTGGCAGCTACCTTGGCTTTAGCTGATCAACATCATTGTGCCTCACTCAAGGATGCTTGCATTGAGTTTATGCCCTCTTCATCGATGGATGATATAGTGGCAACCCAGGGGTTTGTAGATCTCAAAACAAACTGTCCTTCAGCCTTGGTGGATGCATTTGTGAAGATGAGTATGCTCAATAAAAGGTAGACTAGCAGCTTTGTTTAATGAATCTATTTACTATATTGGTATTAGTAGTGAGTTCTCAAGGTCAGGTCATTAGTGAAAACTGAAGCTGTTGATGATTAGTTAGTTTTTCTCTGAACAGCTTTATGCATTTATCTGTTGATGACTTTATAAGCTGAATATATGAATTGTCTTCTTCTCTACAAGTTTCAATGTTAGTATTTTACAAAAAATTGTTCCTTTTCAGTATACAAGAACATGTAAAGCAATGGTGGCCCCATGCCTCACAATTATGCAATCGCATCCAGCATAATGATACAATGCTGTTAAGGGATATAACGTCGCGAATAGCAATAGCTTTGACAATGCGGCACCCACAGTATTAATTGTGTTCCCTTGAAAACAAGTCACATTTGCCAATAGCAGTATATCTTCATTCATCTGCTTTCTTACAGATAATCTTGGAACCTTGTACGTGTATATCATCGAATATTTTTTTATTGTTTTTAATATTCATTTTGAGAAAACTATAAAAGTTTAACAGAACCAAGAAAACTGTAAGAAATGTGTACTATTTGATCAAGTGATCAACCACCAGCCAGCTGTAGTTGTATCTGTGGGTCACTGGGTTGGTATTCTTCGTCGCCGTCAAGCATGGGATGTTGGGATAACTGGCTGGTATCAATTGAACATTTAAGAATAACTTTTGTGAAGAAGGGACTAAAAAAACTAGTATTAATGTATGGTCAGTTACAAAAAAGAAAACACTTGCACAGTATTCGACATTACAAGTACACAATTTCTATTCTTTCCATTAAAGGAGTTTTTGAAGGTATTAGTGTTGTTGAAACTCAAATACAAGCTTAAATGATAATATGCGGTGACCATCTGCATCTCAGTGATCGACAATTCTTTTAGAACTGAAAGCTTCAGTTACTGTGGCATTGCCCTTCCACCTCTGCAAGCAATAACAATGCCGATTTCTTAGTTCTTATTCCTATATTGTGAATTGTGATGGTTGCATAGGACAGCATAATCTGAGCAAGCAACTGGCAGGAAGCTCTTACCTAAAACATGAGCATGCTCTGTTTTTGTGATTGTTTCTGTCATAGCGACTGATATAAATAGTGATTGCATTCATCTGAATATACATGTATAAGAAAATATGCAAGAGAATCCCTCAGATTATTGGAAAATACAAAACAAACTAATATATCTCTTAACACCCTCATACTCAGGGTGGATCAACAACACTAAGTTTGGAGAGATAAAACTTGTGCCGGGCCTTCTAAAATCTGCCAACTCTAGCTTGGAAGACACATCAAAGAGAAGTAATCTGATCCTGAACATGTGCATGGGTATAAGAAGAATGACCACTGATATCCTTGCCCATAAAAAAAAAAAGACTAATATCCTTCGGGAACTCACGTTTCACTGGTTCTCAAGCAAACTAGATGGGTTTGTGCGGCGTCACGCCACACGATTAGAAGTGTGAAAAATAATTATACTGGTTGTTGTTGTTTACTCGTAGGTCTATTGGTGTGCACGTAATTACTGTGATTTGTATATGTGGGATTGAAAATGAAACTGTGTTATTTTTTCAGTATTGTGGCTTCCTTTGCAAGGAAAAGTTTCTTAAAGTGCATGTGTCGTAGATTGGATGAGTACGTGGCTTGCATAGCAAGATTACGTGCTCCTTCCGCGTCTCTTTGATATGGTCCATGTTGTGCTCTTATATCTATATATATGTGAACTCTTATGCGGTTTTATAGAGGTGTTGATTTGGGAGGTGCATGAGCTAGCTCATCGGGTGACCACCTGTTTCTAGCTTGTGAAAAATCAATGTGTCCGCAAGTGAAGGACATGGCTGCACAAAATGCCTAGCTCTTGCTACTAAGTGTTATAACATTTTATGGGGTAAATTATATGTTTGTATAAAAAAGCATACAATAGAGAATAAACCAGATCGTGAGCAGGAGGGACCAAACAAGCACGGCGCCGTATTGCAAGACGGCGCAACCTAGCGGCCGACGATGAAGGCATAATAGGCTGAGCTACACAGCAACAAATTTTTCGGGAAAGAAAGCATGTACCGTGATGAAAAAATTATAGGTAACACAGCCACAGATTGATGAGGACTAATCAAAAATAGCACAGCACATAAAGAGAAAAGTAACGAAACAACAGAGGCAAACTAAATACAGAGAGCAGAGGAAAAACTTAGTAAATTATAGAGTAAACTTAGTAAATTATAGAGTAAGGGGCATCAGGAGGAGTACCACGAAATGGCAACATATTAAAGGGACCAAGATGAACACTGGAGAGCACATGAGACAAAAACAAGTTCAAAGTGATTAAAAATGCATAAAGAAGGTTGACCTACACCAAACAGAGAAAAAGTAAACACAAAAACCGTAGAAAATAGCAAAAAACCATAAACAACACAACGGAAACACCGACTAAACAAGAAATATCATGGTGGGAGTATTAGGTCTTACAGATGTTCTTAACCTAGCACATACATGATCACCTTTAGGGCTTATGCGGAATAGAGGTGAAGTACTGACCGGTTGTGTTGGACCCCATTAGTGCCGTAGTCGAAGTTGACGCCGATGCAGTAGAAACCCGCCCAAGGTGTGGATGGCGTCGCCCTTCCGGCCACCACCTGCACTGGCCGGCAATGGTGAAGAAGATCGCCCTTCGGTCTCCTTCCAGCGGGCTTAGGATCGGTACTAGGGTTTTGGGGTTAGCTTAGCGTGAGATAGATCGTCACCTATTCACGTTGCCGTAGCCCCTTTTAATTTGCGCTGGAGGAGATCGGGGGCAATTCCATTAGAGGAAAAACAGGTGCTTCCGATCGTAGCACGTACATGGGAATCGGTCCACGTCGTTAGCAGCGCGTGGGAGTGGGTGGGCCGAGCCCACACGCCTCACAATGGCTCGGTGGCCATTTAGATCAACTAACATTCTCCCACTTGATCTTAAGTCTAACGAGTCCAATCTAAGTAGTATGGTGAACTAAAATAATGTGTCGCAGCAGTCAATGAAATGCCACTACGACAACAATATCTATAGTCACCAAATTACCTTGATAGGAAACAACTTACTCTTATAGGGTGTTGATTGATTCTTATGCCCCTATTCCAGAATCACACTTATAGGCTACCTACTAATCCCATGCCGGCAATATGCTCATTAAATAAATTGGGTGGTAGACCTTTAGTGAGCGGATCCACGAGCATTAACTTAGTGCTTATGTGCTCAACTTTAATTGTTTGATCCTAGATTCTATCTTTCACAACGAAATACTTTATGTCAATGTGTTTGGCAGCACCACTTGACTTGTTGTTACTTGAATAGAACACTGCGGCTTTATTGTCGCAGTATATAGTGAGTGGTTTAGAAATGCTGTCTACCACTCTGTCCCGGAATAAAACCTTTAAGCCATACGGCCTGCCCGGTTGTCTCATAACATGCTATAACTCAGACTACATCGTCGACGCTGCAGTGAGAGATTGTTTAGAGCTTTTCCATGAAATGGCTCCTCCTGCAAGGGTGAAGACATGGCCTGATGTAGATTTCTTAGTGTCAACACACCCTGCAAAATCAGCATCTGAATAACCAATAACTTCAAGGTTATCAGACTTTCTATAAGTTAGCATGTAATGCTTAGTGCCTTGCAAATAACGCAAAACTTTCTTAACAGCCTTCCAGTGGTCTAGACCTGGGTTAGACTGGTATCTGCCAAGCATTCCGGTCACAAAAGCCAAGTCCGGTCGCGTACAGACTTGTGCATACATTAAACTTCCGACAGCTGAAGCATACGGAATCGACCTCATCTGATCTTTCTCTAATTGATTCCGCGGGCTTTGGAATAAACCAAACTTATCGCCCTTGACAATTGGAGCAGGCGTGACAGAGCACTTACTCATGTTGTATCTTTCAAGTACTTTGTCAATGTATGACCTCTGAGACAATCCCAATACTCCTCTAGACCTATCTCGGTGTATCTCAATGCCCAAAACATAAGAGGCTTCACCAAGATCCTTCATGTCGAACTTAGAGGACAATAATGTCTTAGTCTCATGCAGCAAATGCTTATCGCTGCTTGCTAATAGAATATCGTCCACATAGAGTACTAAGATTATAAACTTACCACCCTTATACTCCATATAGACACAATTATCCACTTCATTCTCCTTAAATCCAAAATTCTTGATTATATCATCGAATTTAAGGTACCATTGTCTAGACGCTTGTTTAAGACCATAAATGGATTTCTTTAGCCTGCATCCCATATGCTCCTTGCCTTTCATGACAAAACCTTCCGGTTGTGTCATGAAAACATGCTCATGCAAGTCACCATTAAGAAATACAGTTTTAACATCCATCTGATGTAACTCTAAATCATAATGAGCTACCAGCGCCATAACAACTCTAAATGAGTCCTTAGAGATCGGGGAAAAGGTTTCATTATAGTCTATTCCCTCTCTCTGCGAAAAACCCTTAGCTACGAGTCTTGCCTGAATCGTTCGACATTTTCCTTAGAGTCATACTTAGTTTTGTAGACCCACTTACAGCCTTCTGTTTTAACTCCTTCGGGAATTTCTACTAAATCCCAGATATCGTTAGCGCCCATAGACTTCAGTTCATCTTCCATGGCGTCAAGCCACTTGGATGAATTCTCACTAATGATGGCTTCCTTGAATGAAGTGGGATCATCTACTTTCCCAATGTCTTCTCCAATAAAAATCTCATAATCACTGGGAATGGCAGATCTCTTCTCCCGCTGTGATCTTCTTAATTGTTCATCCTGAACTCCAGCGGGCTGAGGAATTTGCACATCAGTATGTACATCATTTTGTGCTACAGGTTCATTAGTACCCTCAACTGTAGACGGATTCACAGAAGAGGATGCCTGTGGCACTTACTGAGACACAGGCAGATTTTCTTGTTGGATAACCGGTATGGTGACACAGATTTCCTCGAGCTCCAACTGTCTGTCCTGTGAGCTCCCACAGATTTGATCATTTTCTAAGAAGACGGCGTGTCTGGTTTCCATGAATTTATTGACACGGTCTGGGCAATAAAACCGATACCCCTTAGATCTTTCTAGGTACCTAATGAAATGACAGCTCACAGTCTTAGGGTCTAATTTCTTTAAATGTGGATTAAAAGGTCTGGCTTCAGCAGCACATCCCCATATTCTTAAATAATTTATACTCGGCTTTCTACCAGTCCATAATTCATAAGGTGTCTTAGGTACGGACTTAGTAGGCACCCGATTTAGTATATGAGCGGCTGTCTTTAATGCCTCCATCCACAATTTCACAGACAGACTAGAGTGACTAAGCATGCTACGCACCATGTCCATTAGTGTGCGATTGCGACGCTCAGCAACTCCATTCTATTGTGGTTCACCGGGCATAGAATATTGGGCAACTATGCCATTTTCCTGTAGGAATTTGGCAAATGGCCCCAGAATTTGCCCGTATGGAGCACTTTTTCCATAATATTCTCCTCCTCGGTCTGAGCGCACTACTTTAATCTTAACATTATGCTGATTTTCTACCTCAGCCTTAAAAATCTTGAACTTTTCTAGTGCTTCAGACCTGTCATTAATGGGGAAATGTAGCCATAACAGGAAAAGTCATCAGTAAACGTAATGAAGGAATCAAAACCGTCTACTGATGTCACTGGGAAGGGTCCACAAATATCCGTGTGGATTAACTCAAGTATTCCCGTACTCCTAGTGGCCCCTTTCTTAATTGTTTTAGTGAATTTGCCTTTGATACAGTCTAAGCAGGGATTTTCCTCAATAAAATCTAATGGTTGAAGTATCTCGTCTTTAATGAGACGCTCCATCCTCCTCTTCGAAATATGGCCTAAACGACAGTGTCATAGTTTCGATGAGGTCTCATTTATCTTAACATGATTAGTAACATCACACAAGGTCATTACAGATTCATCAAGAGAGAGCAAATAAAGTTTACCTCGCTTAAAAGCAAGGCCCACGACTTCATTATTAAACTTAATGAAACATTCAATGTCTCCAAAATCAACTCTAAATCCATATTCCGTTAAACAAGCAACGGAAATAAGATTTCTTTTAACAGATGGAACATAAAGAACATTATGCAATAACAGTTTGAAGCCTCCTCCTAGAACTAATGGAAGATCTCCAATGGCCTCAACATGAAGTTCATTGCCATCTGCTACTTTAAGACTTCGCTCCCCCTTTATGATAATCCTCACGGAACGTAATTCCTGAAATGAATTGGTGACGTGCACAGTTGCACCTGAGTCAATCCACCAAGAACCAGAGGCATAATTCACATAAAGTGCATCATCAACATAAGAGATAATGTCAATAATAACATTACCGTGCTTAGCGAGCCACTTCTTAAAGCCATTGCACTGTTTCTGTATGTGCCCAGTCTTTTTGCAAAACTTGCACATTATGTCATTGGTTGCAGACGCACCAAATCCAGATGGAGCACCACCAGATCCAGATGGAGCACCTTGGGGTGGCTTAAACTTCCCCTTAGGCTTAGGCTTAGGCTTGCCAGTCTTAGGTCTTTTGCTGGACTCGCCTACATAAGCTTCATCCACCTTCCTCTTTCCCTTATCAGACTCAGCGAGGAAAGCCTGTTCCTTTTGCCTTTCTGCCTTTTGTCGCTCCTCCTCCTCAACGGAGTGAGAAATGAGCTCGGCAATAGACCATTTGTCCTTCTGAGTATTATAATTAATCTTAAATGGACCGTAGTCCGGTGGCAAGGAACTCATGATGAAGTGGATTAGGAAGCCATCAGAGATAGCCATGTCCATGCTCTTCAACTGTGCTGCCATGTTGGTCATAAACATTATGTGCTCTCGTACACTCAACTTCCCGTCGTAACGAGAGGTTAGCATCCTCATTATGAGAACATTGGCATAAGTCTTAGATGAGCCTTTAAAGTTCTGCTTAACATTAGTCATATACTTCCTGGCGTTGTCAGCATCAGAAATGCCGCCTCTAATGCCAGGAGATAAAGAGTTCTTAATGACCAATAAACTCATGCAATTAGCCTTTTTCCCATTTCTCCGCCTTCTCCTCATATGCCTTCTTAGTTGCATTAGTGGCACTAGCGGGAGGGGGAATGGGTGCATCCTCGTGTAAGGCAACATCGTAATCAAGTAACCCAAGAGTAATTGTCACCCTCTCCTTCCATTCTTGGAAGTTGGTGCCATTTAGTTGCTCAATGCTGTTTATTTGAGCAACAACATCATTAACAGCTGAAATTAACGACAAAGCATTAGTAAATAGCGAAAATATACATAATTAACCCTACGTTGGTCTGGTTAATCATGCATAAGAAATTATTTTACTCCATAATTCCGTTGGGCAAAATGAAGCAAAACTAAATTTGTCGTCAATAATAATATCCCAAGCCATAACTTCGTTGGGTCGAAATGACGAAGGAAATAAATAAAATTTTCCAACTAAATTTCCCGTTGGTTCCATTTAGTTGGAGATTAATTCTTAATGCAGAAAATGAATTTTACTTAAATTTATAGCCTTAAGAAATGGCCTAAGGAAAATTAAGTCTCAATATGCAATCCATAAATTAATAATGACAACTTAAAGGAATTAATCTCAGTACATAAAATACAGGAGAAATTGTACTTAAAATTTAATGGCAACATAATAACTTAGTGAAATTTAATAGCATCAAGAATAACATAAAACAATTTAAATCTACTCATAGGAATTAATAAGGAAAAATAATTAAGGCAATTCGGCCTTTCGGCCCATTAATTCCCCGGCCAAAAACTGTGCTCAGGCGCGCGCGGTGAGGTGGCGTTGAGCGCGTGCGGCCCATGTGCACCCGCAGGCCCAGAGCCGACCGCCGTCCGATCTAAACTGACGGTCGGGATTCCACGGGCGCGCAACAAAACGGTGCACGGCCGGCCAAAAACCCTAATCCCCATTTCCCTGTCTCCTCCCGATTTCCACGTGCGAGAAGAGCGGCGGCGCCGACGCTGGGCGAAGTGGCGGCGGTGGCGGCGCGCGGTGGACCGGGACGGCGGGCTGCCTGCCCGCTCGGTTCTCCTCCTCGGCACGGCGGGGCCGCAACCGAGGCGAGCCTCGGTCTCGCGCGGCGAATGGGCAGGCGCGGGACCGGTCCGGGCGGCGGTGAAGCGGCGGCGCGGTGGAGCTGATGCCGTGCGCGGGGATGGCGAGGACGGCGATGCGCGGCGGTGCTGATGCCGCGCATCGGGAGCGTGGTGGCCCGACTCATGGCACGCATGGTGAAACCCAAGGACACGAAGGCGCACACGCGGGCGAGCTTGATGCCCTGCGCGGCGATTCGGCGACGAATTCGGGTAAGAAAATCAGTCCCGTTCCTCAGTCATTGATTTCTTGATTTGGGGAAAAACTTAGGGTTTTGACCGAAAAGTGGAAATTTGGGGATTTCTGATTCGGAATTTCTTAGGGTTTGGGAGTTTCGGCCGAAGGGGATTTGGGGTTTTCGGAATTTCTTATCCCAAATTTGACTTCCCTCCTTCTAAATGCTACCCAAACCGAATCCAACTAGCTAATGCCGTATGCCACGGCCTTAGGGTTCAACAACCAAAATGATGGATGCATGTATGTGGCTGAGGATGGCTCTAATACCACAATATTAGGTCTTACAGATGTTCTTAGCCTAGCACATACATGATCACCTTTAGGGCTTATGCGGAATAGAGGTGAAGTACTGACCGGTTGTGTTGGACCCTATTAGTGCCGTAGTCGAAGTTGACGCCGATGCAGTAGAAACCCGCCCAAGGTGTGGATGGCGTTGCCCTTCCGGCCGCCACCTGCACTGGCCGGCAATGGTGAAGGAGATCGCCCTTCGGTCTTCTTCCAGCGGGCTTAGGATCGGCACTAGGGTTTTGGGGTTAGCTTAGCATGAGATAGATCGTCACCTATTCACGTTGCCGTAGCCCCTTTTAATTTGCGCTGGAGGAGATCGGGGGCAATTCCGTTAGAGGAAAAACGGACGCTTCCGATCGTAGCGCGTACATGGGAATCGGTCCACGTCCTTAGCAGCGCGTGAGAGTGGGTGGACCGAGTCTACACGTCTCACAATGACTTGTGGCCATTTAGATCAACCAACAGGGAGAAGGCACTACGGGAGTAGGCATGGCGCACAGAAAAAGAGCATGAACAGCTAGCTAATTATATGAAAGGGATATCGATGTGAAGGATGGATGAGAAAGGAGCGAGAGGACTGAGCTTAAATAGCAAAAGAAAGAGGCAATAGAACGAGAAAGAAAATCGCTAGCGTGGAGAATACTTGCAGCAACGCAGAGGCATGCCCGCATACAGCGAGACACGTGGAAAAGAAAAGAATGCACGGAAAAACACGCGAACACGGATGGAAGCACGCAGAATACTCATGCATATTCACGTAGATAAGAAATTTGCCTTCATCTTATTTTCCCATATCCCAACCACAACATAGGAAATTGAACTATCATCCCAATTCGTTCTATGGCAAGTTGTTTAGAGCTAACGGATGATAGATTACCAGTCACGGGCATGCTTTCTAAGTTTCTAAATAGTATAAATTTTGCAAAATATTTTTTATCAATATTTTTAGAGAACTTTTTAGAAACACTTTTCAATATTGTAATACTTAATTTATTTCAACCCCTAATAATTGTCATAAATCGATTTTATCCGTAATCCACCGTTTTAAAGAACGAATTTTTTATTTTTATATTTTTAAAAATATTTACAGAAGTATATTTTAGTTTCAAATTTACAAATCTATACCCTCAAGCCCCTCTGGGTGATTTCAATGACATGGCAGACAGCCTCGGCTGCCGCTGTCGGGGGTTTTCTGCAATTTTGCAGGCAGCACCCCTACCGTCTTTTAGGAGGGTGGCAAGAGGCTCCCTGCAAAAGAGGTAGCGCCAGGAGCTGCCATTTTACAAGCGGCCCCCTTGCCGCCCTGCTAGAGAGCGGTTTTTTTCCCGGCTAGGTGCCACCCACAAAATCAGCGGCCCCCTTGCTGCCCTCTGAGAGGATGATTTTTGTCCGACCGGGGGCTGCCTGCATAAATGGTGGCCGCCTAGCCGTGGGGGCAGGGTGCCACCTACAAAAGAGCTGAAAAAACCCTCCACAAGGGCGATTTTTTGGTGGCTCGGTATAAAACCCATTTCCTACCTCCGAAAAATTCATAAAATTCTCAAAATACCAAAAAAAGAGAGAGAGCTGAGAGGGGAGGCAAAGAAAGTGGCAAAGCCCTACTGGTTTGCGGACTCGTCTACAGGTAAAACCTTATGTCCCTTTGCAATTTTCATTCGTATTCATAAAGTGATGTAGTATGTATAGTATTCTACTAGTTACATGTAGCGTACAATATAAAAATAAATTGTTACATTCGTATATCTGTAGTTTTTTTGGTCAACCTATTAGACGTTGTAATTTTTTCATGAGATGGTGGTTATAAAAAAGTCAATTACACGGTATTAGATCTAATGAGTATGTTGGTAATTAGTGTAATTCTATTTTTTTGTCAACAGATATGTCAAATAAGTTGATATTTCAGTTATTTCACGGGCAAGAGAATGTTAGGTATGGTCCATAAGGTGTAGATCTATCAGAGTTCAGTTCAACGACCAAGAGCATTGATAGGCTAGCTGAGAGAAGTTTCGGGTCAGTGTATAATTAGTTGATGCGAGGCTTCCGAGTCAACCCCAAATCAACGCAATAACCGTGTATGTTGTAGTGAATCGTGTATGCCGAAAGTTTTTTTTTGAACTTATGCTGGTGAATTGCACTGTCACTTGGAGATGGTACGTAGAGAATGCATTTCAA
>RYFJ01001101.1:0-35250 GCA_003991445.1 Oryza meyeriana var. granulata | reverse complement strand
CTTTGTACGTTTGTGAATCGACTTAGGGCCTTGTCCCATGTTATGTACTTATCAACTAAGTGTTCAATGCGGCTTCATGGATCTTATGTACTCCGTCAGTTGTCATTTTATTTGGAATCTTTTTTCTCTGTTCCTGGCTTGTTACTTTCATCCTATCAAAATCTAGTAAGGACTAGTTTTTTGCATCTTATGCAACGTGGTAATCGGAAGATTGTTGTACAGGATGACTGCAGCCGGACTTCGTTTGGCAGAATCGAGTGGCCAAGAAGAAGGTTTCTGAACCACAGCACCCATGGTCAACCCAGCAGCAACAGGGTGGCCAAGATTCGGCCACTACCGTGCACTGCCGGTGGGCAGCAACCCGGTCCAATTGGCCAGGTGCTCATGTTGGCTGAGCAAAAACCGCCTGCAAAACACTCCATGCTTGAGAGATGGAAAGGAAAACGCTGCGCATGGTGCCAGCCGGCCAAGCCTTTGAAGGAGGCACAGCTCACATGGGAACAATAACCATACAGTGTTTGATTCACCGCACCAAGCACCTCGTTTTGCCCGTTCGGAGGCTCCACTTGACGCCGTGACTTGGTGCGTGAGTGGAGAGAAAGCTCGACTTGGTTCACTGCGACGATGCTGGAGAAGTGGCATTTTGCGCAGAACAGCTTCAGCGCCGCAGTGATTGTGGGAAATTACCGTGCAATGCAACAAGAGGCATGTTGTACCGTGAATGAGTTAAGGTAGCTTTTTTCGCAAAGCAGAGAGACATCCCAGCTGGTATATGAAGATCAAGAGGAAGGAATTTGAAACCCTGAAGCAAGGCAACATGTCGTGAGAGTACCTCCACCGTTTCACCACCTTGCTCGCTATAGGCCGCTGCCGATAGCAAGTAATGAGAGACAAAGATGGGGAAGTTCCTGGAAGGACTAGATGCGGAGGAGATGCACGGCCTTGAGCCATTTGACTTCTCTGACTTTCCACTTTGTGAACAAGGCATTGATTCGGAGCACAAGCACCATGGCGTAGTGGAGTCCCGCAAACGTAAGTGGGCTGCACGCAAGCCCAGCAGAGGAAGCTCCTCGGCAGCAGCGCGTATGGCGTCCCGCAACGGTTCGGCGCCGGCCGCGCCGCACCGACAAAAGGTATCCAGCGCACACTTCAAGCAAGGCCACAGCCACCAGCCCTCGTGTCCCTCAGCCGTCACCTCGCCCGGCTGCACAACAAGCTAACCGACTTCAGGCGGTAGAACTGCTACAATTGTGGAGAGTCGGCATTACTCAATCGGTGCCCGAAGAAGGTACCCGGTCCAGTTCAGCTTGCGCCTCCCCGTGCTCCAGCCGGACCAGCAGCACGTGGGAGAGGCCGTGGAGCACCACCAGCCCGCAACCCAGCCCCAAGCGCTGCTCAGAACCTTGGGAGGGGCAGGGTTAATCATGTGACCGCCGAGGAAGCTCAGGATGCGCCTGATGTGGTGCTTGGTATGTTTCTCGTGAACTAACCCTGCAATGGTTTATTTGATTCTGGAGCTTCACATTCTTTCATATCCCAAGAGTTTGCTGCAAGCATCAATTGAAAGTTGACATCCTCTAGTTAACCCAATGATAGTACAATCCCTGGGTCAGAGTATGACAACAAAAACTAGTTTGCACACGACGTGACCATTGTTATCAATGGTAATAAGTTTTTGGGCAAATCTGATTGTGCTTGGGACACAAGGTTTAGATGTGATACTTGGGATGATTGGCTCTCCAAGCACAAGGGTTTGATCAACTGTGAGAGTAGGTCCATCACACTCACAAACACAGCCGGGGATCGGGTAGAGTTTGTCTCTAATAGACTGTACCCTCTCATTCTCTTCTCAGCGCCTTGTTAGTAGGATATAAGCCAGGTTCTGGTAGTTTGTGAGTACCTGACATCTTTCCCGGATGAGTTACCCGGTATGCCACCTGACAGAGACATGGAGTTCGTGATAGAGCTGCTGTGCCGGAACAGCCCCGATATCCAACGGCCTACCGGATGCACCCAATGACTGGCTGAACTGAAGGAACAACTTAGAGAGCAGCTGAACAAGGGATTCATTCGGCCAGCACATCACCATGGGGATCTCCGTGCTGTTCGTGGAGAAGAAGGATACACTCTCAGGATGTGCGTCGACTACCGATCGTTGAATGAGGTTACCATCAAAAACAAATACCCGCTGCCCCGTATTGATGATCTTTTTGATCAAATGAGTGGGGCACGTGTTTCTCAAGATTGACTTGAGACTAGGCTACTTTCAGCTGAAAATCAGACCCGATGATATCCGAAGACAGCCTTCACCACCCGTTACGGTTTGTATGAGTACCACCGTAATGTCCTTTGGACTAACCAATGCCCCGGCAAGCTCAAATGAACTTGATGAATAAGATTTTTATGGAGTACTTGATCAGTTTGTAGTGTACGTCTTTATTGATGACATCCTCATCTATTCGAAGAGTGAAAGAAGAGCATGAAGGCACTTACGGCTAGTTTTGGATAAACTCCGAGAGCACCAATTGTATGCGCAAAATTTAGCAAGTGTGAGTTCTAGTTGGAGGAGGTGGATTCCTTGGTCATGTGCTGTCCGAGGGTGGAGTAGCCGTCGACCCAAGCAAGGTCGAGTGAGGTGTTGAATTGGAATGAAATCCCCAGAATGTTTCGGACATAGACGCTTTCCTTGGATTGGCTGGCTACTACCGCGGTTCATTGAAAGTTTTTCAAGTGATTGCTAGACCCAATGACTCAGCTGTTGAAGAAGGAAAAGAAGTTTGAATGGAATAAGGAATGCGAAGAAAGCTTCCAAGAATTAAAGAAAAGACTAACCACAGCACGCCGTGTTGGTTTTACCAGATGTTGGCAAGAGCTTCGATGTGTTTGTGACGCATCTCGGTTAGGTCTTGGCGGCGTGTTGATGCAAGAAGGGAAGGTAGTAGCCTATGCATCGCGCAATTGAGGCCACATGAACAGAACTACCCTACGCATGACTTAGAGCTAGCGGCTGTTGTGCATGCCTTGAAGATTTGCGGCATTACTTGATCGTAATCGCTGTGAGATATACTCAGATCACAAGAGCCTGAAGTATATATTCACTCAAGTGGATCTGACCAGGCAAAGAGAATGGCTCGAGTTAATCAAGGACTATGACCTAGGCATAAATTATCACCCGGGTGAATGGAAAGCCTACGTAGTTGCAGACTGCGCTGAGTCGGAAAGCTCATTGCAATAGTCTCACACTAAGCATGAAAACCTGAGTTGTATAAGGAATTTCAACGCCTCAACCTGGAGTTGGTGGAGTATGGTTGTGTTGCAGCCGTGGAAGCAAAGTCGACGTTGAAAGACCAAATTCTTGCAGCCCAAGCTGAAGACAAGGAAGTCCAGGAAATTAAGCGGCAGCATAGAGAAAGGGGGAAACCTCGGAGTACAACATGGATGAAAATGGAGTGGTTAGGCGTGGGACAGCGAATATACATCCCCAAAGATGAAAAGGTCAAGAACCTGATTCTGAAAGAAGCCCATGAAACATTGTACTCAATTCATCCCGGTAGTACCAAGATGTATCAAGATTTAAGGAAGGATTTTTGGTGGGCAAGCATGAAGCGTGATGTAGCTGAATACGTGGCGCTCTGTGATGTGTGTCAGCGAGTGAAGGCTGAGCACCAAAGGCCAGCCGGCCTACTACAGCCATTACAAATCCCGGAATGGAAATGGGACAAAGTTGGAATGGATTTCATCACTGGTTTGCCAAGGTCACAGCGAGGCAATGATTCAATATGGGTTGTAGTGGATCGGTTGACAAAGGTAGCACACTTTATACCCGTGAAAACCACTGACAAAGGAACCAAGCTAGCTGAATTGTATTTCTCTCGGATTGTTTGCTTGCATGGTGTGCCAAAACGGATAGTTTCGGACCGAGGTGCCCAGTTCATCTCACATTTTTGGAAACGGTTGCAGCAAGCAATGGGAACCAACCTAGCTTTTAGCACTGCTTATCACCCGCAAACTGGAGGACAAACTGAGAGGGTGAACCAAATTCTAGAGGACATGTTAAGAGCGTGTGTGCTGTCCCATGGACCAAGCTGGGAAAATTGCTTGCCATATGCTGAGTTTTCTTACAACAACAGCTACCAAGCAAGCCTACAAATGTCACCATTTGAGGCTCTCTATGGGAGGAAATGTAGGACGCCTCTAAACTGGTCACAAGTTGGTGAGAGACACGTGTTTGGCCCAGCTTCGATCAATGAAGCGGAAGAGCAAGTTCGGTTGATTAGAGAAAGATTGAAGGAGGCCCAATCAAGACAAAAGAGCTATGCTAACCAAAGGAGACGAGAGCTGAAGTTCAGACCTAATGACTTCGTATATCTCAAAGTGACGCCGCTCCGAGGTACCCACAGGTTTCAAGTCAAGGGAAAATTAGCACCACGGTACGTTGGACCGTATAGGGTGCTTGCAAGAGTAGGAGAAGTGGCCTATAGGTTGGACCTGCCACCCGAGCTATCTGAAGTGCACAATGTCTTCCATGTATCACAGTTAAAGAAGTGCCTCAGAGTGCCCACTGAGGTTGCGCCGGTAGGAAGCATCGAACTACAACAAGACCTCACGTACAAAGAGCACCCAATCCGCATAATAGAAGAAGCTGAGCGGCGGACAAGGAACAAGACAATCAAGATGTGCAAAGTATAGTGGAGTAACCACACAGTGGATGAGGCAACCTGGGAGCGTGAAGACCGTCTTCGAAGCGAGTTTCCCTATCTCTTCACCGAGCCGGCCGAATCTCGGGGACGAGATTCATTTTAAGGGGGGTAGGTTTTGTAACAACCCACTTTTGATCTTGGTGCATAAAACCGTTTTTTCCATCTGCATGCTCTTCATATCATCTTTCATGCATGAAAAACCCAGCCTTGCCCCGAAGTTTCTTTCGGTTGGAAGCATGCTGCCCCTTTCGGACCATCCTCTTGGGGATTGGACGGTCCGAATGCTCCCATCGGACCAGACGCCTCCCGATCGGACCAGCCGCCTCCCGATCGGGCCTTCGCCCGCGCCCCGCTCGCTCGCGCCCGGCCCTCTCCCTAGAGTCCGCGCCTTTTCTCGTGCCCGGGGACTTGGCTCTCTCTTGAGTCCACGCCCTCGCGCCCCGGACTCTGCTTCCGAGCTCGCGCCCGGAACTCTCCCTCTCCCGACCTCGAGCTCGCGCCCGCGCCATCGTCCCGACCCCGACCTTCGCCCGCGCCCTCGCTCTCCCGACCTCGCGCCCGCGCCCTTGCCGCGCCCACGCCCTCGCCTGTTTCTCTCTCTCGAGTCCGTGCCCTTTCTCGCGAGCCCGCGCCCGCGCTCCCTCTCTCCCGAGCTCGCGCCCGCGCCCTCTCTCGCGAGCCCGCGCCAGTCAGCTGGCTTTTTACTCCGCCTATGTTGTCATCGGCTTCTAGCCGATGCTCATGTATGCGAATACTATCGGCAATCGGCCGGTTTGCTTCTCACTTATAACATCATCGGTTTGTATCAATCTGTATCGGCCGATTGGTTTCGGTGTCAACCCAGAGATAGTCCTTAGGCGTGAATCGTTGATACGTGACGCTATCGGCTGTGCCCTGTCCTCCATCGTCCAAACGAGATCACGCGAGGATCTCTCTCCGCCCGTGCGGCTCGGCCAGGTGGCTTCCTCTGCGCGCCCTAGACCACGTGAGAGGGAGAGGCAGAGAGCCGCCTTGGGACCTCGCGAGATACCCCGACAGACCTCAGCACCTTGCCCTGTCCCATCTGTCTGCTGCACGCTTGCCCGTGCACACGCCTTCGCGAGACCGTGGAGCAGAGCAGCGCCCCTCCCCTCTCCTCTCCTTCCCTGCCTTCCTTTTAACCAAGCCTATGCCCTCCTGCCTCCCCAGCTCGCGCTCTTTCTCACCTGCCAAGGACCCAAAGGATTGTCCCTTGGTTCGCTGAGGACGTGAGGTGCCGCCCACGGCGCCGGCGAGCACACGCTTTTCGTCTGAGAGCCCCGGTGAGTTTTACCTTGTCTCAGCTGTGTCGCCACGCGTTCTTGCTCGACCTAACTCCGTTTTCGCCCTCGGCAAGCAGCAAGCACCACCGCAGCCTCATCGTCTTTTGCAACGCCGACCGGGTGCCGCCGTGACCTTCCAGCCGCTGAACTGCGCCCCGGTGAGTTAGCGCTGTCCTGGCTGTATCACCATCTTCCATTCACTCTTTGAGCTCATCATAGCACTTGTCTGCAGCCTCCATCGTGAGCAACCCTTTTGCCGAGCCGATCACCGCCTCAACATTGCTCCCTACCGCCTGCACTCCTCGGTGAGCTTCTGTTTCTGCATGTACCTCCTTTTTATTCCTGGGAGACCACTTGTTCTCCCCACGTCCTTGGCTTGGCCTGTCATGCCATTCCTTGCCATCCGCCCAAGCATCACCACCGTGGCCATATGTGTGGATGAGGCTCAATCGGAGCATGGCCGCTTGTGGTAGAGCCCTTCGATCTTGCATGCAGGACCCCTAGAGCTTCCTCGTGCCCTGCATGCGCTAGCCATGCACTCGGGCATGAGAGGACAGAGGTAGACAAGCCGTGCATTAGCTTGGCCTTCACCGAGCACCTTAGGTGCGCTTGTGTTTGAGTGAGTAGCAGCCACCCCATCAGCCCCAAGCAAGCCAGGTTGGCCTCACTAGCATTAGAACGGGATAAAACCACGAGTAGAGCAGCTGCTGTCGTTTTCCTGTTTCTGTCGGTCATCGTTAACGTGCGAAGACGTGTAGTTTGCGCGTACGAAGACATCGTTTTTGGACCAAGGCGTTCGCCGCTACCGAAGCCTTCCCATAGGTTACACTTGTACATCCAGTGACTCCTAGGCCCTAGAAACCCTCCACGCCCCCAAATGCCTTAGGTTAAAACTTCACGCCCGGTGGACTTCACGTGTTAGGCCGTTTTAGTGACGTGTGAGCGTGTGTGACTAATATCCTAGCGAGTTGGAGAATATCCACTTTTGGGAGTTGTCCTTAGGTTCACAGCAGCACACATGTAGGTTTCGTCCCATAAAAATGCCCTAGAACCGAAAACGTCTCAAATAGACCACCCGTTAAGTCGGTAGAATGTTTTCAGCCGTTTCTGCTGTTCGGTCGAGCGAAAACGCTGTTTCTCATTTATTTTCGATTTTAGGACAGAGCAGACTTCGTTTAGCCGTATCTCCCTCGTACGAACTCGGATTCAAGCGATTCTTTTTCCTAGGTTCATCTAAAATCATGCACTTGCATATTCTGTAAAAATATTTGTACTTCCTGTACTGTTAAATTTTGCCGTTGTTTTCATTGCATTCGTTTGGTATTCTCGTAGAACACGACGTTGTTGACCCGGTTGTGGAAGGATCAGAAGAGTTCCAAGAAGTCCAGGAACAAGGCAAGCACCCCCTTGATCAATTGCTCCTATATTTCAAACTTACAAACTATATTGATTGCAAACTATTATGCATGCGATGTTTTACTTGAAAATGTGTGGGATTCTTGGGTAGTTAACCTCTTGTTGCATATGCCCTATCCTTGTTACTTGAGTATCATGAATTCCTTGTCACTTTATGTTGCCACTGAAAATTTGGGTTCATGTGGTTGGGAAGATGTCAATAGGTATGCTTAGTTTGCTTTTAATCAAGGCTACTTGTTACTTGATTTTGGGATGTTGAGAAAAGAAGCATTTGCGAAATTATGGAAATGAACAGTGGGTATTCTTCCCTGTGCTCTTGGTGGAAAACAAAAACTGAAAACAAGCTTTTGGGACTTGGGCGAGTGGATGTAGTGTTCGGTGCCTTGTTGTGGTATCGATTAGGTGGTTGTCTCGCCCGGGTCACTAAGGACGATTCTATGGTGTAGCTAGAACCAAGAAGCACAGTGAAACCACATGTGGCTCTGATGGGGAGTTTCCTAGCTTAGTATATTGTTGATACCTAACAATAGACCCGCCGGTGGTAGTAGTAGGTTCATTTTTGTTGACATTGGGATAGTGCGGGGTATGGTTGTTGTCCATAGCTCGAAGGTACCTTGATTATTGTTCAAGGTGACCAGCACATTGTATGAGCCTTGGGGATTTGGGAGGCCTCCCAACTCTCTAGGGATGGATCATAAGCGCGGATATTGCTAGGTCAACGGTGGAAAGGCTTTGTCATTGATGGTGTGAGCCTCCTGTGTGGTAGCTCATGTTATCCTTGTCATGTGGGTACAGTTGTACACACTCTCGAGAGTTAAAACTATTCGAATAGCCGTGTCCTCGGTTATGGACGACTTGGGAAATTCTCCACCGTAGTAGTTTTAATTTTTGGGAACTGTTTTGGGGAAAGATCTTGGTGCGAACGGGGAGTTCGCTGGGATGGTTGTGGCAGCGTGTTGCCACTGTTGGCTGGCATGGGCAGGGAGCCCATATGGTTGGAAACGCTTGGGGGTTGATGCTTATATACTTGTTTGCTGTGCTAGCTTGTTTTACCAAAAATTTCGTTACAAAACCGCAATGTTTTTCGCTATGTATATTATGAATTATGCAAACTGCAGGACCTGAACCATTCCTTGTTTACCTTCGCATATTATGGAATACCATTGCAAACACTATAAGTCTTGCGGAGTACGTATTGTACTCACACACGCTTGTGTGACTTCTTTTTTTTAGAGATGGTTGAGGAGGACCCGACAATCGGGTACTTCTATGCAACGGGTTTTGGAGACGACGACGACGGTGCTTACTAGGGCTTACCGGTTGGTTGCCTGTGGGCGGGCAGAGGCATACTTGCTGGTTTTTGGTGCCTCTATTATCTTGTTTCCGCTGTTGAACTCTTTGTTAAAATGCTGTTCTATTTGGCCGGTCGGCCTCTATGTAATCGCTAAAGTCTAGACTCTTGTACGACTTATGTTTGGACTGCTGTGAGCTGAACCTGTGATGTATGGATTATGATGCCAATGTTGAATGTGTGTGCTAGCAATTGATCGTGGGACTAGCACGGTACACACATTGGGTTCGGGGTCAAACCCGGGTCCGACACGCCCTGCCTCCCCTTATATACTGGGGGGATAGGGTTACAGGGTAGGAATCCCAGTCGGACTCCAACCAAGGGATTTCCTTCTAGGAATACAACGTGCCTGACTAGGACTATGTCCTTTCCTTGTCGTACAAGGTAATGTATGCCGAGTCCTATTGTATCCCTAATTACAAGGTTAGGCCCATCCTCTGCTTCTCATGAGGTACCTGAGGCCCATGGCCTCCATAGCAACCCCTGAGACCTTCATAGTTGAGTCACAGTTGATGCCGAGTGTTCATCCTCCTTGGAGAAAGCTTTCAGAGTGCCTTACTTCGGAGTACTCGTTGTTCGAGTGTTTCTTCTCCAAGTCATGCTTCATATCGGCTGGCAATGAGGCTATGAAGGGCTTCATGGAAAAATATAAATAGTGTGCGCCAAATAGGCGCACCTATTAGCTGTAGCCCCTGACTTTGTGTTTAATTGTGAAACAATTAAACATCAAGTCAAAGATCTTTAACCGTTTAGTCTTTTCGGAGTAGTGTACTACTTGGAAATTACACTTTTCAGCATCATGTCAGTTGGAAGAATTTTTGCTCAGGGCAATTTTTGCCTAAGCATGTAAGCCGAGTACCACTTCTTGGATTTTAACCCAATATGTGGTCAGGTGTACTTGAGAGATACCTGCCTCCTCATTTTTAATGGAGACCAGCTATTGATCCTTATAAGGATATATCCTCAATACCTAGTAAATAATTCAGATCTCTGAACACATGTGTCCAGCAATTAGGATTTCATGAAGCATATTTGATTATTTAATCGGTTTCTATTAATAGCATATGCACTATGATTTTAACACAGTCAGCAGTCGGCTCAATAAAGCATGTCATTTAGAAACTCCTGTCTTGTGGCCCAATACTGAATTAGTCAGCCCAAGCCCACTTATCAACACAGGCTTTATAAAGCGGGGAGAGAGAAAAGATTCCCCCTTTTTTCTCTAATCCAGCAATCGTTTCGTCTTCTAGCTTCCACGACTAAATTTCACGCTCCGCCTCGCTAGGGTTCGCTGTAGCCTGCGTCCCCACTCGAGACTCGCCCGATTCTGCTCCGCCGCATCTATTCCAAGCCTCCACGAGTCTTTCCCCCAAATCTTTTCACCTCCAATAATGCCGAAAGCCCCATTTAAGATCCCTGAGATGACCGCCGGAGTCTGGCCGATGTCGGACTGCAGCCCGGTGAAGCTAAAGCTATTGGAGAAACGGTTGATGCTACAGCGATAAGATGTCATCCATTGGCGCACCGCAGATGGGAAA
This sequence comes from Oryza meyeriana var. granulata, assembly GCA_003991445.1. Taxonomy (NCBI): domain Eukaryota; kingdom Viridiplantae; phylum Streptophyta; class Magnoliopsida; order Poales; family Poaceae; genus Oryza; species Oryza meyeriana. Next base: position 24,944 of record RYFJ01001101.1, on the reverse strand, counting down.
TCCATGCCAGCGCCCAAATCTGGTGAGACCATCGTCTTCACCTCGTTCTTTGATTGCGGTCTTGCCCTCCCTTCTTCGGATTTCCTTCGCCAACTTCTGTCTTTTTATGAAATAGAGTTGGTGAATTTGAATTCCAACTCAATCCTACACATCTCCATCTTCGCAACTCTGTGCGAAGCCTTTCTAGGGGTCAAGCCCCATTTCAATCTGTTCCAGTACCTGTTCCACATCAAGGTCCAACCATCGAAGAACAAAATCCATGTCATCGGGGGAGCCGGTTTTCAACTTAGGAATGAGATGAAGAAGATGTATCTCAATGTTCCTCTGAAGACATCACTTAAGGGCTGGCACAGAGAGTGGTTCTACCGCTCAAATCTAGAGTTTTCTCTGCCCCCTTTCACTGGCTCTCCGACAACTGTCTTGCCATCCTAGTCGTCCGTGCCAACCTATGAGAAAATGTGGCAAGTATACCAGCTGATGGAGAAGATAGACCTCCTGAAGAGCACAGGGCTAAGTGGTCCCTGGTTGGCAAGGTGTTTCCTCAACCGCCGCACCAGACCTTTGAAGGCCAGGAGCCATTTTGGCTAGGACTACCAAGGCAAGTATTATCCCAGCCGTGAATACCCCGACATAACCGACAAGAACAAGGTTACTGATACCCTGCTTGGCTTCTTCGTCAATGGGGTAGTGGAGACTAAGACGAAGAATGTGCCCACTCGCCCTACAGCTAGAGCAAGCCTCGGCCACAGGTAATCTTGAATGATTGATATTGGATTGTCATCCTTTTGTGATGAATATTGTTGGATATCTGTCTTGGATTGTTCTACAATGCATAATGTATGTCGTCGAAATACTTGCAGGACTGTGTAGAGTTTGATAATGACTCCCAAAATCTGCCGGCCATCAAATCGAAGAAGCGGCCAGCCAGCCCTTCTGCTGCCCAACCCAGCTCCAAGAGGACTAGGAAGAAGCCAATTGAAGACCTCGGCAAGAAGAAGACAAGCACGCCGAGTTCAGCGCCAGGGAGCCTAAAGATCAAGGATCCTGTTGATTTAGCTCCTAGGCCGCCAAGCCCAAGATCGGCATCACCTAGCCCAAGGCTAGCACCACCAAGCACCTCGACCCCTAGTCGGCCGCATTGGGAATAGAGCCGACTAGAGCCTCCACCACCGACTGCCGTGCCGACTGGCCCGACTGCCGGTAGCTCTCCGCCAGCGAGCAAGCTATCAAGCCCCTCGTCGACATCTCCTGGAGCTCCTCAGTGGAAATTTAAGACTTCCAAGAGGTGAGAAAATATCTTCAATATTATGAGAATCTTGAATGATATGGTAAATGTATTGATAATTGGCATGTTGTGCAGGAAGCAAGTTGGCATAGATCCCAAGGGGACTACACCAGCAGCTCCTACCACCAAGCCCATCCCAGCCAAGCCAGCACCAGCAATTTCACCTGCCGAGCTAGAAGCTGCCGCAGCTGCCGAAGCTGATGTAGCCCTGATAGCAGAATTACCAGTGCCGGTCGAGCAAGGAGCAAATGCTAAAGTTGCTGCTCCAGCCCCCGAGAAGATCGCCGAAGCCCCTACAGCTGCCGAGTTCAGGGCCAGGACCCCATCGCTAGCGATATCATCGTCTTCTGATGAAGGAAATCTCTCCAAGCTCGAAGCCCCTCCGCGCAACTTCCCAAGGACTTTTTATTGGGTCACCCTGTCGATGCTCTGCACCGGCAATAAAACTATAGGGCTACTCGGCGAAGGTGAATTCGGTGGATTGCAGAGGAACACAGAGAAGATTTATACTGGTTCAGGCCCTCGATGTGAGGTAATACCCTACGTCTAGTTGAGGTGTTATTCCTCTGAGGTGGTTTGTGATCAATGATCTTCCGTGCCCTCATGGGGCGCCCTGCCTCCCTTTATATACTAGGGGACAGGGGTACATGACAAGGATCCCAGCCGGATACGACCAAGGGATTTCCTTCTTAGAGATAGAAACCTATCCGACTAAGACTGTTATTCCTTATCGTACAAGGTAAAGTTTGCCGGGTGCTATCTTATCTCTAATTACATGATTCGGCCCATCCTCTATCCGAGTGGCCCATATACTGGTAATGAGGTACCCGGGGCCCATGGCCTCCACAGTAGCCCCTAAGACCTTCATAGTTGAGTCACAGCTAATGCCGAGTGCTTGTCCTCCACGGTGAAAGTTGCCCGAGTGTGATGCTCCCGAGTACTCTTTGTCCGAGTAAGTCTTCTTCCCGAGTTGTGCTTCATGTCAGCTAGCAACGAGGCTATGAAGGGCTTCATGGAGATATATGAATAGTGTGCGCCAAATAGGTGCACCTATTAGGTGTAGCCCCCGACTTTGTGCTTAATTGTGAAGATAATTAAACATAAAGTCAAAGATCTTTAACCTGGAAGTCTTTCCCGAGTAGATTACTACTAATCTACTGGTATATGAGACTCTTCGGTATCATGTCAACCAGAATAAACTTTATAGTCTTGCCAAGTAGAAAACTACTCGTATGTAGGACTCTTTGACTTCATATCAGTCAGAATATGTTTTTATAGTCTTGCCGAGTAGGATACTACTCGTATATGGGACTCTTCAGCATCATGTTAGCTGGACAGATGGTTTATAGTCTTTTCCGAGTGGCGTCCCACTCAGAAGTTAGACTCCTCCGCATCATGTTAGCGGGAATAGATATTTATAGTCTCTCCCGAGTAGTGCACTACTCGGAAGTTAGACTCTTCGGCATCATATCAGCCGGAATAACGTTGCTCATGGCAACTGGTGGCCACGCATGTAGGCCGAGTGCCACTTTATGAAAATAAATCCATAACGTGGTCAGGTGTACCCGAGAGAGATACCTGCATCCCCAATTTTAATGAAGACCAGCTTGTGATCCTTGTAAGGATATATCCTCGAGACCTGGTGGATAAAACAGATACCCAAACATATATGTTTAGCAATAAGGCTCTCATGAAGCATATCTGTTTACCTCATCGGCTCCTGTTAGTAGCACCAGCGCTATAATTTCAACTCAGCCCGCAGGCGGCCCACATGGAGCATGCTACTGTTGGAACTCATATCTTGATGGCCCAATGCTGACTGTGTAGGCCCAAGCCCATCTAGTCGGCATCGGCTCTATAAAAGCGGGCAGAGAGAAAAAGATTCCTTCATCTTCCCCAAATCATCCAATCGCTTCGTCTTCCACCTTCGCGCCAAACTTTTCGCTTCCCGCCTGGCTAGGGTTAGCTGCTGCTATTCCCCACCCAAACTCAGGCGATTCCAATCCTCTTCATTTGTTCCAAGCCCCCGATTTGTTTTTCCCCAAATCTTGCCGCTTCCAGCCATGCCGAAAGCTTCGAATCTTGCGGGTGCGCCGGAGAGTGCTTGGCCGATTTCAGATTGCAGCTCGGTGAAGCTGAAGCTGCTGGAGAGTCAACTGAAGTTGCCCAGCCAAGAGGTGATTCGCTGGCGGCCGGCTAAAGGTGAGTCGGTCCCAAATCCCCAACCTGGTGAAACAGTAGTTTTCGCCTCTTTTTTCGATCGGGGCTTGTGCCTTCCATCTTCCGATTTCTTCCACCACGTTCTTGACTTCTACGGGCTGGAGTTGGTGCATTTGAACCCCAACTCGATTCTTCAGATCTCCATATTTGTTACTCTCTGTGAGTGCTTCTTGGGTGTTGAACCCCATTTTATCCTCTTCCGACATCTATTCCACATCAAACCCCAACCCTTCAAAAATAATATTAGTGTGATTGGGGGGGCTGGTCTCCAGCTGAGGAGCGATGGGAAGAAGACATATCTTGATCTCCCCTTGAAATCTTCTCTGAAAGGCTGGCACAAGGAATGGTTCTATTGCACAGATCTGGCTCCCTCCTTGCACCCATTTACCGGCTTGCTGCCCGTGGTTTCACCAAATTGGTCAGCAGAGCCATCCTTTGAGGAGATGGGCCAGGCATATCAATTGTTGGTGAAGTTAGATGACCTCAAAAAGGCTGGCCTGACAGGACCTTGGGTGGCTCGTCGCTTCCTGACTCGGCGCATCCAGCCGCTGAAGCTGAGGAGTGCATTTGGCTAGGCCTTTAAAGGCAAAAATGATCCTGACCGAGTAAGCAACAAGTCGGCCAGCAAGGGCGTAGTGACCAAGATCCTGTTCGGTTACTTCTCCAAAGGGGTGATCGCGACCGAAGACGATAACCGCCAGGTCGCGGCCTATAGCTTCATTCGGCCCCGGACCAAGGTAACCTTTAATCTTCTTCTGTGATGAATGCCTGTGGAACTGTGATTGTTTAGCACTGCGTGATGTATTTTGTTGACTCATTTGTAGTGGCACGAAGAGTTCGATGGAGACTCCTGCCCATTGTTGGCCGTTGCATCGAAGAAAAGGCCGAGGAGCCCCTCTGCTACCCAGCCCGACTCCAAGAGTGCGGGGAAGAAGCCGATTCTGTATCGGGGCGAGGGGGCCATGACGCCATGTGCCATGGCGGGAAGCCTGAAGATAAAGGACACCGTCGCCGCGGCTCCCAGGCGATCGAGCCCAAGGTTGAGATTTGTGGGTTTGAGCCCAACATTGCCGAGTTCGGCAACAGCACCGTCGAGGGGCCGGCCAGAGCAGACACTGCCGAGGACGGGGGCGCCCAAGCCTGCCGCACCAGAACCGAGGGCGACTCGAGCTGATATGCCACCACCGACTGTGGCGCCGACCAATTCGCCGGCCGGGCTAACGACCGGAGGTAGCGCTCCATCAGGACCCGGGTCGTCCGGCAGGAAACTGAAGTTCTCCAAGAGGTATGCTGCTCCGGATCTTCTGGAATCCTTGCGTGTTGCTGTAGTGTTTTGATGCCTTGTTTTGTCATGCAGGAAGCGGGCCGATATCGATCTCAAGGAGACCGATCCAACTGCTCCCCTTGAAGAGCCTGCTCCAGCCGAGCCGGCGGCTGCGAACACACTCGCTGAGCCGGTGGCCAGCCCAGTTGCAGAGAATGAGGTGGTCCCGACTGCAGGGTCGCCGCCGCCACCCAACCAAGAGGCAGCTGCTGAGGTTGAGGCCCTAGCCCCTGAAGCGTCGCCCGTCGCGGAGGCCGCTGTCGGAGCCCCCGAGCCGGTCCCCGAGGCCGCGGGGGACGGCGGCATGGGGGCCGGGACCCCGTCGCTGTCGTGGTCGTTGTCGTCGTCGTCGCCGCCGCCAGAGATCCTGAACCTGCCTCGGATTGAAGCTCCTCCGCGTAGGATGCCCCGGACATTCACCTGGACGGTGCCTGATGGGACGGTGAAGAGCTTCAGGCTTGATGAATTTGTCGCGAGAAGGGAACGCGAAAGCTTGCTTCGCGCCGCTATCAGCGGGTCCCAGGGAGTCAGGGTATGATTCTTGTGGCAGAGTCATGGTGATCTTCTCGTTTTGACGTCTGACTCCATCCTTGATTTGTTTTTTACCCTGAGCAGAAGCTTGTTGACCGCAATGAGGCAATGACAGAGATCCTAGTTGAAATGGCTCCCCACCTCGCGGAATTGGAGCAGCTCCGGGCATCGAAGGCCGAGATGGAGGAGCGTCACGCGGGGAGGGAAGCCTGGCTCAAGAGTGGCACCGACTAGCTCAGGGAGGAGACTTGGGCCCTAGCCGGAAAGATCAGAGGTAAATTCCCCGAATGTGCCTTCCCGACTGAACCATCGACGTATTCATTCAGCTGCGTTGTTCCCGACTGCCCAGTTATTTCATGACTGCACGGTTGAGCTCTTGGCTAATCTGTCGTGCAGCCCTCGAAGCAGAGTTAAAGACCCGAACAGAGAGGGAATCCCAGCTGAAGGAGGCCGAAGGAGCCAGGGCCGAGCTTGAGAAGGTCAAGGCCGACCTGACAAAGGCCAACACCGAGCTTGATCGGGAGAAGGCTGAGTTGAAAGAGGCCGTCGTCAAGCTCGGTAAGGAAAAAGCCAAACTGGACAAGACCGTGGCCGGGTGGGAGGCCGACTACGAAAGTAAGTCCTCCACCTTACCATGATCTTAACCAATCCATTAGTCATTCTATCTGCGACCGAGCCTGACAAGTTTACTTGCTGGCGGACCTGGGCAGACATGAGAGCCAACGTCCAGGCCCAGTATCGGTTTTACACAGAGGAGATAAGAGTGATCAGGGAGTCACGGGAAGCCCTCGTCGGGTCCGTGAAAGGGCTCCATGACCTCATAGATCCCAGCCCTGTGGGAACCAGTTACAGCAGGATCCCCCAAATAGAGGTGCGTCTTGAGAATGCACCGAGTGCCTTGAAGAAGTACTCGGATGAGCATGTTGTTGCCGGCGTGGCCCAAACCCTAGCGATGACCAAATCATCTACCCGAGGGCGACATTGAAGCCATTGGGGAGGGGTTTGCCGAGGAGACGACGCCCGAGGAGGCGCTGGAGCCGACTGCTGAGGTAATTACCCGAGACCTGGGTCTGTAAGGGCAACATATTATGTAGTCGGTATGTATACACTTTTGTGAAGAAACATGTGTAAATATATGTGCGATGCCACCAAGCTTATGTACTCAGTCGTCATTAGCTTTACTTGACTATGCGGTCTGTGCCGAGTTATTCTGTTAGAACTTAATAAAAACGTTCAAAGTAAGAAACTGTACTCGGGCAAACGTGACAGTCGTAGTAAAGCTTCGTGACTGTGTAGGACGAGCTCGTATATTATTGACAGCACATATATACATGCAGCCCCCGACTCGCTACTCGGTTGATGCAAGCGGCGTAGTGAGTCAGAGAGACTGTACACATGAAAAAGTATAAAACTCAGGTATAGAAAGGACGTAGCTATTCTATGTTCCATGAGTTGTTGATGAGGACACCGTCTTTGGTCTTGAGTCGGTAGGCGCCTAGCCACGTGACCTCGGCTATAATGAACGGCCCTTCCCAGATTGGGGATAATTTGTGCCTGTCTTTGGTGGTTTGTATTTTCCTCAGAACGAGATCCCTGACCAAAAAGGCGCAGCCACGGACATTGCGATTGTGGTAGCGACGTAGGCCTTGAAGATACCTTGCCGACTGGATTGTTGTGGTGTCTCTTGCTTCTTCCAACTAATCTAACTCGACCAGTCGGGTATTGATTGAACCGTCTTCTGAGTAAGCCCGGACTCGCGGAGAATTGAACTGTAACTCTGTCGGTGGCATAGCCTCGGCACCGTAGACCAGGAAGAAAGGGGAATGCCCTGTTGCCCGACTAACCGTGGTTCTGAGAGACTAGAGAATCGATGGGAGTTCTTGTACCCACCGGCCCGCGTATGGTTGTAGTCGGTCAAATATCCTGGCCTTGATGCCTTGTAAGACCATACCATTGGCTCGTTCGACCTGCCCGTTGCTCCACGGGTGTGCCACAGATGCGTAGCAGATCTTGATGCCAAAATCTTCGCAGAAGTCTTGGAATACGCCGCCCGTGAACTGAGTACCATGTCGTGTGATGATGCGGTTAGGGACCCCAAACCGGTATAGTATACTCATGATGAAGTCCTTTGCTCGTGCCGCTGTAATTGTTGCAACGGGTTTAGCCTCAATCCAGTTGCTGAATTTATCCACCGCGACGAATAGATGTGTGAACCCTCCTGGCGCTTTCTTGAAAGGCCCGACCATGTCGAGCCCCCATACTGCGAATGGCCAGGAAATAGGGATAGTTTTGGAGTTCCCTAGGCTGGGAGGTTTTGTTTGTCTTGTGTAGAACTGGCAACCCTTGCACTTGCGAATAATGTCCTTGGCGTCTGTTACTGCTGTGGCCAGAAAAATCCTGCGGTAAGCCTTTCCGACTAACGTCCTGGATGCGACATGGTTGCCACATATGCCCGAGTGAATCGACTGCAGAATCTGCTTGCCCTCCTCGGTGGTGACGCAACGCATGAGGACACTGGATGCATTCCTTTGGTACAGGTCTTCTCCGACTAGTAGGAGCTTTTGCTTTGACGCTTGATCTGCTCAGCTTGACTGCGATCTTTTGGGAGTTCGTCGTCCAGGAGAAATTTGACAACAGGAGTCCTCCAGTCTTGACATATATGCAGCACCTCGTTTGTGGCTGGGGGTAGGTTCGCCTCCCGACTGCTGTTGTTGTTGTTGGCAAGCAGCAGCCGTGATCATCGCCTTGATCTTGGCGATAGTTGGGGTGGCCTGGTGATCAGGCCCGAGCTGGAGTGTGTCCAGCAGAGTTGCGGCGTGACGAAGACATCGTGATCGCCGACTTTAGTTTGGAGAATCTGCTGCTGGGCTGCTCACCCAGCTCTGCGCAGCCCGTCGTTGTGAGCCTCACGATCAGCTTCCTCCTGTTGTTGTAGTCGGCGCACCTCCTCCTGTTGCTCCTCTTGCAGTCGGCGCACCTCGGAGGGTGGTGTTCAAGCCATGAAAATCTCACGGGGGAGGAGAAAACTCGCCGGACTGGAGTCCGAATTGGTGTTTGAACCGTTATCCGACTTGGAGTTGGACTCCGAGTAGTTTATCGGAGTGAGAATGACCCCAACCTCTCTAGATCCAATCTGAGACGACGCTTGGCCATGTCCAAACTGAATTGCAGGAGATCGGGTCTATTGTGCGGGATGTAAATCCGCAGCGTCGTCGAGTCTGTGTGGGAGATTGACGATCTCTCCCCTTCTCGGCCCGACTCGGGCTAGCTCAAGGCCTAGCGCAAGTCGAACGCTGAAGGAGAGAGTTGTCGCTATGCTTGGCGATGTGAAGGACTGCTGCAGTAAGTCATGGAAGGAGATCGCGACGTCCTGTGAGCCGACTGGCGCTACGTCGGCTGGCTCCTCGGCCGGCTGGATTAGATCTGTTCCGGCCAAGGTAAGTTTGCTGATCTGGTCGGCAACGAAATCGAGGCTTCTGAAGGAAATCTTGTCTCCGGGGGAGAACTTGTTGCCGTCGACTCCGTTTGTTGGATCCATCAAATTTGCTGATGGAGAATTCACCGGAGCCCCTACCTGGCGCCCCAACTGTCGATGCTTTGCACCGGCAATAAAACTATAGGGCTACTCAGCGAAGGTGAATTCGGTGGATTGCAGAGGAACACAGAGAAGATTTATACTGGTTCAGGCCCTCGATGTGAGGTAATACCCTACGTCTAGTTGAGGTGTTATTCCTTTGAGGTGGTTTGTGATCAATGATCTTCCGTGCGCTCATGGGACGCCCTGCCTCCCTTTATATACTAGGGGATAGGGGTACATGATAAGGATCCCAGCCGGATACGACCAAGGGATTTCCTTCTTAGAGATAGAAACCTATCCGACTAAGACTGTTATTCCTTATCGTACAAGGTAAAGTCTGTCGGGTGCTATCTTATCTCTAATTACATGATTCGGCCTATCCTCTATCCGAGTGGCCCATATACTGGTAATGAGGTACCCGGGGCCCATGGCCTCCACACACCCCGAGGGAGTTGCAGAGAGCTGCACGACGAGCAAGCAGCTTCAAGGGAGCAGAGAAGTCTCATACATGCTGCAATCGCTGCGTCCAAGGGAGTCCAGGTATGTAGCGAATCTCGCCATGTTGGGTTCTTGACAGTTTCCGTTGATCTGGTATTCTGCCATTTGACTCTGATTTTCCCTGGGTTGTTTTGAGCAGAAGATCGTCGATCGTTCAGAGAAGATGAATAAGGTCCTGACCAAGCTCGCCCCCTAGCTCCAACAACTACGCCAGCTCTAGGTAGCCAAGGACGACTTGGAGCGGACTAGCCAAGAGGGGGAGACATGGCTGAGGGGATCGGTAGAGAAGCTTAGGGATGGAAATTGGGTTCAAGCTAAAAAGATTGGAAGTAAGTCTTTTGCGTTATCCTCCCGAGTGAATCCCGAGTAGTTTTCTCCAGCATTGTTGATTCCCGGCTGCCTCTGTTGAGTCTTAACTGCAATCTTGAGTTCTTGACTATTTTGATTTGCATCCCTCGAAGCCGAGCTGAAAGCCCATGCAAAGGGGAGGGATAAACAAGATGAAAAGCTGAAGGAAGTGGAGAAGGCCAAAGCCAAGGTGGAGGCCGACTATGCCAGTAAGTCTCCTGCTTGACTATGATCTTGGCTCAACTGCTTGTTGCTCCGACTGTATGTCTCGGCTAACAAATATGTTTGTCGATGCATCTGAATAGCTTCAAAAGCCAATGCCCAGATTCAGTTTGGTGCCTTCGCAGAGGAAATCAAGACCATCAAGGAGTCACGGGAAGTCCTCGTTGGATCCGTGAAAGGGCTCCTGGACATCATGCCCTCACTATCCCGGGACCAGCTCCAGTACCATCACCTAGGTGCATGAACACCTAAGCGAAGCCCCGAGTATCTTGAAGAAGTACTCGGATGAGTGTGTAGCTATCGGCGTCGCCCAAGCTCTGGCCATGACCAAATCGATCTACCCTAGGGTAGACATCGAGGCCGTTGGTGAGGGTTTTGCTGAGGGGACGACTCCCGAAGAGGTGCTAGAGCTAATCAGCCGGGTGAGGCCAACCACGGAGGCAATAGCCAGGGACCTGGGCATGTAAAAATAGAACGATTATGCAGTCAGTGACTATTGATGAGCATATATAACTTTTGTAAAGGCTTGTATAAATATTTTATAAAGTGCTGCCGAGTACTTGCTTATTCTGAGTCGTCATTAGTTTTACCCGACTACATAGTCTGTGCCGAGTAGATAGAGAGGAACTTAAGAAAAACACTCACCTCTGAGAGCTATACTCAGGCAAACATAGCGTAATCATTGTAGAACTTCATAACTTAGATAAAACAAGCTCGGATTTTATTAACAAGGCGCATAATTCATGCAGCCCCGACTCACTACTTGGTTGGAACAAGCGACGTAGTGAGTCAGAGAAAAAATCTTTATTCATATGTATAGAGGAAATACAAGACTCAGGTATAGAAAGGACGTAGCTGTTCTATATTCCATGAGTTGTTGACGAGGGCACCATCTTCAGTCTTTAGTCGGTAGGCGCCCAGACGTGTTACCTCAGCGATATTGAACGGCCCTTCCCATAAAGGGGATAGTTTATGCCTATCTTTGGTGGTTTGTATTTTTTCTCAAGACGAGATCTCCATGAAAAAGGCATGTCCATGAACATTCCGACTATCATAACGACGTAGGCCTTGAAGATACCATGCCGACTGGATAGTTGCGATGTTCCTTGCTTCCTCCAACTGATCAAGTTCGACCAATCGGTCTTTGTTTGATTTGTCTTCTGAGTAGGCTTGAACTCACGGAGAGCCGAACTCCAACTTGGTTGGTAACATAGCCTCAACACCATAGACTAGGAAGAAAGGGGATTGCCCTGTTGCCCGACTAACCATGGTTCTTAGAGAATAGAGAACAATGGGAGTTCTGTACCCACCGCCCTGCATATGGTTGTAGTCGGTTGAATACCCTAGCCTTGATCCCTTGTAAGACCATGCCATTGGCACGCTTGACCTGCCCATTACTCCATGGGTATGCCACAGAGACATAACAAATCTTGATGCCGAAGTCCTCACAGAAATCTTGAAAAACGCCGCCAGTGAATTGAGTACCATTGTCCACTATGATGCGGTTAGGAATTCCAAATCGGTATAAAATACTCATGATGAAGTCCTTTGCTCGTGCCACTGTTATGGTAGCAACGAGTTTTGCCTCGATCCACTTTGTGAATTTATCCACTACGACGAACAAGTGTGTGAACCCTCCTGGCGCTTTCTTGAACGGCCCAACCATGTCAAGCCCTCAAACTCTAAAGGGCCAAGAGATTGGAATTGTTTGAACTTCTTGAGCTGGAAAATGTGTTTGCCTTGCATAGAATTGGCATCCCTCGCATGTGCGAACTATGTCTTTAGCATCTGTTACCTCAATCAGCCAGAAGAAACCATGTCTATAAGCCTTTCCGACTAACGTCCTGGATGCAGCGTGGTTGCCACAAATACCCGAGTGGATCGACTGCAGAATCTACTTGCCCTCCTCGGGTGTGATGCAATGCATGAGAACTCCGGATACGTTTCGACAGTAAAGGTCTTCTTTGACTACAAGAAAACATTTGCTTTGACGTTTAATCCTCTCGGATTCGCTGCGATCTTCTGGAAGTTCATCATCTAAAAAGAATCTGATGATTGGAGTCCACCAATTTTGAGAGATGATGAGCGCTTCATTTGTTGCCGGGGTAGGTTCAGCCCCCGACTGTTCAAGTGCTAGTTTCTTCTTGACTGATGGCTCCAGTAGTTGCTTGACAAAAATCCCAGTCGGGACCACTTCTCGCATGGATCCCATGTTGGCCACTTCGTCTGTAGCTTTGTTGTATTGTCGCAGCACATGTGTTATTTCCAGCCCATCGAACTTGTTTTCCAGCTTTCGTACCTCCTGACAATACGCCGCCATATTATCGTCGAGACATGTCCAGTCTTTCATGATTTGGTTGACCACGAGTTGAGAATCCCCATGTACGACTAGTCGGCGGATGCCGAGTGATATGGCAATGTGGAGCCCGTGGATGAGTGCCTCATACTCGGCAACATTGTGGGAAGCCGGAAAGTGAATCTGGAGAACTTACTTTAGTTTTTCACCAGTGAGTGACATCAGCACGATACAAGCCCCTACACCGCCGATTCGTAGAGAACCGTCGAAGTACATCGTCCAGTACTCTAGCTTATTCGTGTTTGTAGTCGTCTGGACTTCTGTCCACTCGGCCACGAAGTCGGCCTAGAGCTTGAGATTTGATTGCTGTCCGTGGCTGAAAGACGATGTCAAACGCCATCAACTCGAGCGCCCATTTAGCGATTCTACCAGTGGCCTCGCGGTTGTGTAGGACGTCCCCAAGTGGATACGATGTGACAATAGTTACTTGATGCGACTGAAAATAGTGCACCAACTTCCGGACAGTGATGAGTAGACCATATAACAGCTTCTGGACTTGAGGATATCTCATCTTGGAGTCGGCTAGGACCTCAATGATGAAGTAGACTGGCCTTTGTATTTTCTGTATATGCCCTGGCTCTGCTCACTCGACTACCAGCACAGTGCTGACTACCGGACTGGTTGCCGCCAGGTATAACATTAGTGGTTCCTGCGGCATGGGTGATGCCAACACTGGTGGTGATGTGAGAAATTTTTTGAAGTCTTCGAAGGCTTGCTGGGCTTCAGGTGTCGATTGAAATTTGTCCGCTTTTTTCAATAATTTGAAAAAGGGCATGCCCCGTTCACCAAGTCGGGAGATGAATCGACTAAGTGCCGCCATGCAGCCTGTTAGTTTTTGGACGTCCTTCTAGCTAGTTGGGGGTGCCATGTTCATGATAGCGTTGATTTTCTCTGGATTGTCCTTGATGCCTAGATGTGATACAATGAAGCCGAGTAGCTTTCCGGACGGTACACCGAAAGTGCACTTATTCAGATTCAACTTCGACTTGAATCTCCGAAGGCTTCAGAAAGTTTCTTCCAAGTCGGCGATGAGGTCTTCCTTGAATTTTGTCTTGATCACCACGTCATCGACATACGCCTCTATGTTGCATCTGAGTTGAGTGTGTAAACACCGTTGAATTGCTCCTTGATACATTGCTCCAGCGTTTTTCAACCCGAACAACATAGTGACTTAGCAGTATGCTCCAAACGGCGTAATGAAAGAAGTCTTCAGGAAGTCCTCCTCCTTCAAGCTGATTTGGTGATATCCCGAGTAACAGTCGAGAAAGCTAAGAAGTTCGCACCCCGCAGTTGAATCCACCACCTGATCTATTCTGGGTTGACCAAATGGGTCTTTGGGGCACGCCTTATTTAAATCGGTGTAGTCGACGCACATGCGCCATTTACCATTTTTCTTCCAGACCAATACTGGGTTTGCCAGCCAATCCAGGTGGTAGACCTCTTTGATGAACCCGTCTACAAGGAGCTTGGTTATCTCCTCCCAAATAGCATCTTTGCGGTCCTGTGCAAAGTGCTGTAGTCGTTGTTTGACTGGCTTAGCGTTCGGTTTGATGTTGAGGGAGTGCTCGATCACCTCCCTTGGTACACCTGGCATGTCGGAAGGTTTCCAAGCAAATATATCCCTATTCGCCTAGAGGAACGTGACGAGCACGTCTTCCTATTTAGGGTCGAGTCCGGTCCCGACAAGAGCAGTTTTGGAGGGGTCAGAAGGGTCCAGGGGGATCTTTTTTGTTTTAGAGTCCGCTGAAATTCCCGACTTGGCTGCTTTTTTTGCCGAAACTTGATCGTCCTCCCTTGCTGTTGTAGCGGCTAGTCGGATGTTGTTGCGCCCGACTGCCGCTTCTTGAGATTGGGCCAGCTCACAGCTCTCCTTGTCATAGGTGAAGGCTTGCTTGATATCGCTGCGAAGAGAAAGCACTCCTACTGGTCCTGGCATCTTGAGTATCATGTATATATAATGCGGCACTGCCATGAATTTGGCTAGTGTTGGCCATCTCAAAATGGGCAATCTCGAAGTAGATATTCTCGGTGCGGAAATTATCCCGCATGCCAAAAGTAACTGGCAGAGTTATTTGTCCGAGTGGAGTGGAAGACAGGCCAGGGATTACCCAGTGGAAGGGCGCTGTACTCGGCCGTAGCTCAAAACGAGGGATCTTCATCTCGTCGAGCATCTTGGCGAACAAAATATTGAGAGCACTTCCTCCATCGATGAGAACCTTCTTCAGTTTGATGCTTCTGATGACCGGGTCCAGAACGAGTGGGTAGTGTCCTGGATGAGTAACCGATTGAGGTGATCCACGCAGTCAAACATGATTGGCGTTTCTGACGAACGCAAGTACTAGGGGGCGTCTGCTGAGACCGAGTTGACTTGGCGTGCTATGAGCTTCTGCTTCCTCTTAGACTCGTATGCAGTCACCGGCTGTGCCCGAATCTGGCTTGTCCTTGTCTTTATTGCTGCTAGATGTTAAAGTCTGCTCAGAAGCAAACTTTTTGAGCATGAAGCAGTCCTTAGCCGCGTGGTTGCCCTTTGGATGAAAGGGGCATGGCCCGTTCATCACTTTTGGTAGTCGTCTATCCTCGGGGGTCGCAGCCGAGTACGCTCCACAGTAGCCACCATGTTGTCCAACTTGCATTTGCGATTGCCGAACTTGTTATGTGCTGGCTCGTCATTGTCTTTTTTGTCCTTCTGCGAGGCTCCCTTCTTGTCGTCCAGGGCCTCAGCAACTGCATCGGCCGAGTCACCGTATTTGTTTGGCATGTCGAAAAGAGCCTTGACAGAAGAGGGAGGTTTTCGAGAAAACTTGGCAATGAACGGGGTGTCTATGACTCCCTTGCGGAAGGCAGCGATGACGACCTTGTTCTTGATCTTCAGGATTATACTCCTCTTCTCAGAAAATCTCTTAATGAAATCACGAAGAGACTCATTCTTCCTTTGATACAACTGATATAAATCATACTCGGAAGATGGCCTCTCGTACGTTCCATGGAAGTTGGCGATGAAGCATTCCCGGAGTTCTCCTCAGGAGCCGATTGACCTCTTAGGAAGTCCAGTTAGCCATGTCCTTGCCAAGTCGGCTAGAGCAACTGGGAGGTAGTTAGCCATGGCCTTGTGATCTCCTCCAACTGCTCGGATCGCCAGAGTGTAAACTATGAGCCAGGACTCGGGGTTGGTCTTCCCGTCGTATTTTTCAATTCTAGTCGGCTTGAAGCCTGACGGCCAGTCGACTTGTTGCAGCTCATGGGTGAAGGCCGGTACTCCTTCATCTGTATGAGGACTCCGACTCCGACTATGGCAGTGAAACCGCTCATGGTGGAGGCCAAAGCGCTCATCTTGTCTTCTAATCGGTGACGCTCATCTTCCTCGCGTTCGTAGCAGCATGCGTTGATGTCTTGCTGAAAATCACATCGTAGTCGGCCTCGGACATCCTAGTTATCTCAACGGTTGTCTTGATGTCGGCATTGCCGGTCGTTATTGTGGTTGCCAAATGACGTGTGGCGTGACTCCGTGTGCGGCTGACTAGAGCTGGCCGCTCGGTGTCGCGTTGAGGTAGATGAGATCGCCGTTGGAGAAGCCGACCTGTTGGTTGGTATGAGAGTGTCACCCGACTGTTGACGCTACTGACATGTGGCAACGGTGATCATGGCTTTTATCCTTGCTATCGTCTGGGTGGCCTGGTGATCAGGCCCAAACTACCGTGTATCCAATAGGGTTGCAGCGGCCACAACATTCTGTTGAGGAGTTACGAAAACGTTGTGGTCGCCAACTTGGGTTTGGAGGATTTGCTATTGAGTAGTCCACCTAGCCTTGCACAGATCGTCGTTGTGAGCATCGCACTCGGCTTACAGGCATCTTGCATCTTCCTTCTGTTGTTCGTGCAATCGGCGGGCCTCCTCTTCTTGCTAATCGCGTAGTCCATGTGCCTCCTGAGAGGGAGTGGAACCCTTGGACGCCATGAAGATTTCGCGTGGTGGAGAGAAGCTTGCCGAACTGCTGTCCGACTTAGAGTCGGAATCGGAGTAGTTGATGGGGGTGATTACAACTCCGACCTCCCTAGATCCGATCTCGAGCGGCTCTAGGCCGTGTCCGAGTCGAACTCCAGGGGATCGGGTTTGCCGTGTCAGATGTTGATTGAAGAAATTCACGGCGTTTCCGAGTCCGAACGGGAGATTGACGATCTCCTCCTTTCTTAGCCCGATCTCGGCTGGCTCGAGGCCGAGTCCGAGTCGAACATCAAAAGAAAGTGTTGTCCCTAGACTCAGGCATGTAGGAGATCGCTGCAGCATGTTGCCCAAGATAGCTGCAGTGTTACAGAGGCCGACCGACGCGGAGTCGGCTTAGTTCCTGGCCGACCGGACCGAGTCCGAGTCGGACAGGGTGAGGTTGCTGTTAACGCAAAAATTTGGTAAGATTCTTTATCAGATTCGGTTAAGGAGTAAATTACAGTTGGATGGTGGAAATTAATCCAGCAGAGACTGAGTTTGGGAAAAGATCGTGAAGACCACGGAAAAGCAGTTAATATCTTATCTGTAAATTAGGCAGAGATAATAATTTTTAGGAAACCTGATCTCATGTCCGATCAGAGCTTGTTAATTTTTCTTTTATAGTTAGGAAACTCCTGTTTCGTATCCGATCAGGACTGTATCAACTTGGGGTATAAATACGTATGCCCGGGGACCATGTAAATCATCAAAAAGATCAATACAACTTCGGTGCATCGCCACCCTTTCTGACGGGTTCTTGCTTCTCGAGCTAGGCTGCATCGGTTAAGTTCGACCTCCTGCGAGAGGGTAAGTCTCGTTACCCCGGCTACCGTATCGGCTAGGACTTCCTCGGTTAGGTCCAATATTCTAGCCAGTCCACGGTAGTCGGCTTACCACGATATATCTGTTCTGTCTACGGCTGCATCAGTTAGGTTTGATCTCATAGTCCAAATAGATATATCACATCACGCGTGCATAGATTTATCAGCTTACTGGGTGTAATTTATCATCAGTTTGTGCTGCATCGGTTAGGTCCGACCTACTAAACTTCTAGCGATAAATTATTCCTGCTAGGTTGATAGATTTTATGCAAGCGTCTTATCGGGATGTATAGCCGATAAGTTATCATATTTTACATCACAATTGCATTAGATCTATCGGCTCATCGAGGTTCTTTCATCATTATTAATCTATGCTGCATCAGTTAAGTTTGAACTACTAGATTGATAATGATAGATTTATCCTTGTTAAGCCGATGGGTGTTTATGCAATGTTCTATCGGAGTGCCTAGCCGGTAGGTTATCTTTTATTAATTAAAGCCGATTGCATTGTTCAACATGTTTTTGGCACGCTACACCGTCATCGGCTTTCCAGCCGATACACGTTATATCAGTAGTTGGCTAGTTTATTTATTTATATTGTTACTGGTTCCTTAGCCACAT
The DNA here is from genome assembly GCA_003991445.1 of Oryza meyeriana var. granulata. Taxonomy (NCBI): domain Eukaryota; kingdom Viridiplantae; phylum Streptophyta; class Magnoliopsida; order Poales; family Poaceae; genus Oryza; species Oryza meyeriana. The sequence goes on along the minus strand of RYFJ01001101.1, from coordinate 7,160 downwards.
GGTTTATTTATTTTGTCCATCTATGCCATCATCGGCTTCCAGTCGATGTATAAGTGCTATAGTCCATATCGGCTATCGGCTGATGAAATGAGTCCAAATCAGCTTCCAGCCGATTGGCTCACTGATTTAATACTCTCCTTGTCAATTGCAGGGTCAAATTGACTGGCACGCCCGCGAACCTCAACTATTTAGGACCTGCACTGGAGCTAAGCAGATCTCCCAGGCCTTCGCGTGTCTAGTGCATCGAACCAGATCATCGGCTCGTTCTCAACGCTGTTGATGATTTTCAGTGTCAACACGTTTTTGGCACGCCCGGTAGGACCCGGAATTTCGACATGGCCGGAAAAGAGATCAGAATAGACAACGTGATTCCGGTCGGCATGGAAGACCTAACAGACGAGCGGAAACAACAAGTTGAGCAGAATATGGCCAATTTTCAGAAACTTTGTTTGGAATCTTTTGGCATGACGCGACAAGGGCCGATTCAAAAATCTCAATTCCCGAAACCAGTTCTAGTTGGTGAATCGAGCCGTGCATCACCTGAAAATCCAACAAAACCCTTACAAGAGATGGTAAATGAAGCAGTGCATCACGCGCTTATCAATCAATCGGGAATATTGGTGAACACGCTACGTAACCTTATCAAGAAGACAGTGGATGGATTGATTGCTCAAGAGCCTTGTCTAAGTCCTGTTTACCTCCCACCAAAGATGGAACCAAATCAAGTCACTTTTGGCACCAGAAAAGACATACCAGAAAACTTGTTTTCGCAGAACCAGGCTGGGGGGCAACAAGATATTCCTGCGGGATACCATCAAATGGCTTATTATGGAGGATATCAACAAAATTATCCAGGAGGTATTGCCGATTCAGGTAATTATCAGAGAGAATATCCTAGGCAGAATCGGTTACCAACTCCACCTATACAGTATCAATAGGAGAACCCAAGGGAGGAGGATTTATCGACAAGGGTTGCAGAGATAGTAAGGGAGGAGTTTGGGATAAAACCAAAAGAGCAGACATTTATGTATCGGCATCCATATCCCGAGTGGTTTGACAGAGTTCCATTGCCACACCGATACAGAGTCCCAGATAGAAAAAGTTCTCAGGACAAGACAGCATATCTACAGTTGAGCATATTAGCCGATTCTTGGCACAGGGTGGAGAGGCATCGGCTGAGGAGGCTCTAAGGGTTAGATTTTTCCCCTTGTCATTGTCCGGATGGGCCTTTACATGGTTCTCTTCTTTACCACCAAATTCAGTCTGAGGATGGGCTGATCTAGAAAAACAATTTCACAAATATTTTTTTGCTGGGATTCACGAGATGAGGCTGACAGACTTAACATCGGTTAGACAAAGGCCAGACGAAATAGTACCAGAATACGTCCAACGGTTTTGGGATGTTAGAAACTGATGTTATAGTTTGAATCTAAGCGACGGACATCTAGCCGAGTTGGCTTTCCAGTGCCGCTTGGCTCCAATTAAAGAGAGGTTTTCATCACAGGAGTTCGAAAGTTTGGCGCACCTTGTACAGAAGGTATCGGCTCATGAAAGCCGATTTCTAGAAGCAAAAAAGGAGAAGTTTCAGAGAAGAGTTGCTCAAGTGCAAGCTTATTCATCGGACTCAGATGATGAAGGATCCAATGTTGAAGTTGGATTGGTGGAATGGGCTAGAAATAAGAAATCAATATCATGCCCATGGGTGAAAGATATCGGCAAGGAGGAGCGATATGACTTTGACATCAATAAAGCCGATAAAATCTTCGATCTATTGCTACAAGAGAAACAAATACAACTTCCGCCAAATCATGTGATTCCATCAGCCGAAGAACTAAAGAAGAAGAGATATTGCAAGTGGCATAACACGATATCGCACTACACCAATAAGTGCAAAGTTTTTCCACAACAAATTCAATCAGCTGTCGAACAAGGGAGGATCAAGTTTGAGGATAAAAAGCCGATGAAAATTGATGGGCATCCATTCCCCGTGAACATGGTTTATGCAGGATCATCGATGAATCAAGCTGATGAAGGAAGATATCAGGAATTTAGAAGATCTAGAATTACTTTATCGCAGCTGGTAGATAAATATTCAAGGCGCGAAGAGGAACAGCGGGCTTCGTCATACGAGGAGAGATATAATCTACATTGGATTGTCCGTTCTTCCAATTTTGCTAGGAACGATGGATAAGATTGCCATCGATCAGAGATTGTCCTGAATGTAATGTTACAAGGTCTCGGAGTTTTGAGCACGAGGAATCTTCACTAGATCGGCCGCTTGGGAAGAGAGCATCGGTACATAGTCGATTAGGGCTGATCCATGAAGAGTTTTTTTGAAGAAATTGATGAAGAGGGATCACATGAAGAACGGAAAATCCAAAATCCTCAATGGTGTCCTAGTGGAATATTTACGAAAAATCAGAAAAGAAGGGCACAACGATTACGGCACCGAGAGCAGCAGGAAGAAGAACGGCGAGATTACAAGGAAGCTGATCATCGTCACAAGAGGACTAAACGGGTATGGCGTGTGAAGAAGAGTGATGATGCGGTTGATCCATCGGCTCCAGTAAACATGGTTTTCTTTTTGCCTCGGGAGTATAAAGCACTTTCATCTGATGAGGAAGACATTGAAGAGGTTTTTGCTCAGTTAACACTGCAACCCGATCGGGCTATATTTGATAAGCCTGAAGAATCGAAGCATCAGCATTTGAAGCCGTTATATATCAAGGGTTATGTGAATGGGAAGCCGATGACGAAGATGCTAGTCGATGGGAGGGCAGCTGTTAATCTAATGCCGTATGCTACGTATCGGAAGCTAGGGAAAACCACCGAAGATTTGATCAAGACAAATATGGTGTTAAAAGATTTTGGCGGGAATCCATCGAAGATGAAAGGCGTGTTAAATGTGGAATTAACAGTGGGGAACAAGACATTGCCTACCACGTTTTTTATCATCGATGGAAAAGGATCATATAGTCTACTCCTTGGCAGGGATTGGATTCACGCAAACTATTGCGTGCCCTCGACGATGCATCAAAGTCTAATACAGTGGCAAGGAGACCAAGTTGGGGTAATCTTAGCAGACCAATCGACCAACATTGCAATGACCGATTTGCCGGTTTGGGAGGCCGATGGTGTCGATTGTTTGTCTAGAAAAGTGTGGGAAGGGGATTATCTTAAGGTCACCAGTCAAGGGATACAGCCGATTTGGCAAGTCGGCTCAGAATTGTTACTCTGATGGGCACCATTGAAGATTTCGAGGGGAAGTTGGGACAAGGATTTACGTCGGCCGATGATTTGGAAGAAATTGATATAGGACCAGGAGATAGGCCAAGGCCAACGTACATAAGTAAAAAGTTATGTCCTGAATTCCAAGAAGAATTGATAAAGTTGTTAAAAGAGTATTGGGATTGTTTTGCTTGGGAATATCATGAAATGCCAGGGTTAAGCCGGTCAATTGTTGAACATCGGCTTCCTATTAAACCAGGATATCGGTCGTTTAAACAGACTCCAAGGAGGTTTAAAGCGGAGTTGTATGAGCCAATCAAAGCAGAAATTACAAGGTTATATGATGCAATGTTTATAAGGCCATGCCGATATGCTGAGTGGGTTTCTAATATCGTCCCGGTCGAAAAGAAAAACGGAAAATTGAGAATATGTATCGATTTCCAGGATTTGAATAAAGCTACCCCCAAGGATGAATACCCGATGCCAATAGCAGATTTGTTGGTAGATGCAACATCAGGCCACAAGATTATTAGCTTCATGGATTGCAATGCAGGATATAATCAGATTTTTATGGCAGAAGAATATATACATAAGACTGCATGTCGATGTCCTGGAGCTATCGGCTTATATGAGTGGGTGGTAATGACGTTTGGATTAAAAAGTGCCGGTGCAACATATCAAAGGGTGATGAATTATATATTTCATGATATCATCGGCTTATTAGTGGAAATTTACATCGATGATTTGGTAGTTAAATCCAAGAGTGATGAAAGCCATATAGCCGATTTGCGAAAAGTGCTGGAAAGGGCAAAGACATACGGATTAAGGATGAATCCCAATAAATGCCCTTTTGGTGTATCGGCTGGGCAGTTCTTGGGTTTTATGGTTCATGAGCGAGGAATTGAAGTTAGTCAACGGAGCATCAGAGCCATCAAGAATACCGAACCACCAAGCAACAAGACAGAGCTACAGTCGTTGATCGGCAAGATTAATTTTGTAAGGAGATTCATATCAAATTTGTCAGGAAGGATGGAGTCTTTTACTCCGTCATTGAAGTTGAAAGCCGATCAAGAGTTTGTGTGGGGGGCAGAACAGCAGAAGGCATTTGATGAAATTAAGAGTTATTTAAGTTCCCCACCTGTTCTGATTCCGCCGCAGAAAGGAGTGCCGTTCAAGTTATACTTATCGGCCGATGAAAAATCCATCGGGTCTGTTTTAATACAAGAGTTTGAAGGCAAGGAGTGAGTTGTGTTCTATTTAAGCAGAAGGCTTTTGGATGCTAAAACAAGATATACTGCGGTGGAGAAATTATGCCTTTGTTTATATTTCTCGTGTACGAAGTTAAGGCATTATATCCTATCGGCTGAGTGCACAGTGGTTTGCACGGCCGATGTGGTGAAATACATGTTGTCGGCTCCAGTCTTAAAAGGGCGAGTTGGTAAATGGATTTTTGCCTTAACAGAGTTCGACTTGAGATATGAATTGGCTAAAGCGATCAAGGGACAAGCAGTGGCCGATTTCATTGTGCAACACAGAGGGGTTCATGAAAATTATGTGGAACCGATCCCGTGGACTTTGTTTTTTGATGGATCGGTTTGCAAGCATGGATCTGGCATCGGATTGGTCATTGTATCACCTCGGGAGGCAAGTTTTGAGTTTGCCTTTACAATTAAACCCTATCGGACCAATAATTAGGCAGAATACGAGGCGGTGCTAAAAGGACTTCAACTTTTAAAGGAAATCGGGGCCGATATCATAGAGATTGTTGGGGATTCCTTATTGGTGATCAAGCAATTATCTGAGGAGTATGAATGCAGGGATGATATTTTAAGATTGTATCATGAAGAATGCAGAGATTTATTGAAGGATTTTAGGATGGTATCGTTGGATCATATCCCTAGAGAACAGAATTTAGAAGCTAATGATCTTGCACAAATTGCTTCGGGTTATCGGTTGAATAGACAGATTGAGGTTGAAGTAGCCGATAGTGATATTCAGGATAAAGCCGATGATTGGAGATAGGAAATAATTAATTATTTACAAAATCCATCACAATCGGTTTCCAGGAAACTTCGGTATAGAGCAAGTAAGTATGTGTTGCTTGATGAGGAATTATATTATTAGACTTTTGAAGGGGTTCTGCTGAGATGCCTAAATTTGGAAGAAGCCAAAGTGGCTATGTGCGAAGTGCATGAGGGCGTTTGTGGAACTCATCAATCGGCTCATAAGATGAAGTGGATATTGAGGAGAGTAGGATATTTTTGGCCGACAATGTTAGAAGATTGCTTCAAATATTATAAAGGATGTCAAGATTGCCAAAAATTTGGAAATATACAGCGAGCACCAGCATCGGCTATGAATCCTATCATCAAACCGTGGCCATTCAGAGGATGGGGAATTGATATGATCGGCCAGGTTTATCCTCCATCAAGTAAAGGACATAAATTCATACTGGCAGCAACAGATTATTTTACAAAGTGGGAGGAAGCAATTCCATTGAAGAAAGTCATGTCCAAGGATGCGATTGAGTTTGTAAAAGAGCATATAATTTATCGGTTTGGAATTCCTTAGACGATAACTACCGATCAGGGATCTATTTTCGTGTCCGATGAGTTTCAACAATTTGCTGCCGGTATGGAAATTAAGCTACTGAATTCATCACCTTATTATGCTCAAGCTAATGGACAGGCAAAAGCCTCGAATAAGAGTCTGATCAAATTAATCAAGCGGAAGATTGATGAACAGCCGCAGAGATGGCATACTACATTAGCCGATTCATTATGGGCCTATCGGATGGCATGTCATGGGTCTACTCGGGTACCACCATACCAATTGGTATATGGGCATGAAGCAGTTTTGCCTTGGGAGACTAACATCGGCTCTAGGAGAATTTCTTTGCAAAATCAATTGACAGCCGATGATTATTATAACTTGATGACAGATGAACTCAAGGATTTGGCTCAGAATCGGTTAAGGGCGCTAGAAAGGATCAAGGAAAATAAAGCTAGGGCGGCTAGGCATTATAACAAAAAGGTGATGAATAAATCGTTTAATGAGGGCGATCTTGTATGGAAGTTGATTTTGCCGATCAGGTCTAGAGATAGTAAGTTCGAAAAGTGGTCGCCTAATTGGGAAGGGCCCTATCGGATTAATCGTTATGTACCTGGCAGTGCCTACATATTAAAAGATCTTGAGGGGACGGAGTTTGCTAAAGCACTTAATGGGAAATATCTCAAGAAGTACTATCCGAGCGTTTGGATCAACTCCTGAATTGGCTGGATGCGGCCAATTTCTAAAATAGTTCAAAGCAAAAGCCGATGTTGTTACATCGCCTAAAGATAGCTGATATCAATTGATATCACCTTTAGATCAAATAAATAAAAAACTATCAAGCGAAGATGGAGTATGATGAAACAGAGCTGATTAAGTTATATTACAGCGAAAGGTTAATCGGCATGTTTCAGAGAACCATCAAAGTCATCATGTTAAGATTTACACAGAATTTTTGGATTGTTTCGAATCGCGCGTAGGCGAATTTGGTGATCTCACCAATGGTGTGAATGTCTTCTTTGTTGGACCCCCGGGATAGTCTTTAAGTTCTTGCGCTGATGGACGACTTGACGCACTGCTGCTGCAACTCTGGCTTCTTGATCTTGTATAGCTTGTGGCAGGCCGATGAGCTGGGATTTTGTTGTTTTGATGTCACTTCGCGGATTTTTTCAAGTTTCTACCAGCCAAATCAGCTTCCTTTTCTTCAGTGCGTGCAGTTTGGATTGGAGTTCTTGAGGGGCAGCCCCTACTATATCGTCAAGCTTTTCGCTTTTCTGTTTGAGCTGACAACCGATCGTTTTGGATATCTTGGGCCATCTTCTGTTGATTAACACGATCGGCTATTCGCCTGCCTGAGGCTTGATGAGTTGGAATTGGGTGGG